>PVKP010032105.1:0-25000 GCA_004027715.1 Plecturocebus donacophilus | reverse complement strand
TCTGGGGAGAAAAAGTGCTCTATACGGAAGAAACAGCACATTCTGAGTCCCTAAGATAGGAACAATCTTGGCATGTTTAAGGAACAGAAACCACACAAAACATGGGATCATGGGAAAGAGAGGTAGAAATGAGGTCAGAGAGCAAGGCAAGAGCTAGATCATGAAGGTCTTAGGAAACCATGATAAGGAGTATAAATTTTATTTTAAACATTAGAAAATATGCTGGGTGGAGTGGTTCATGCCTGTAATCCCAGCACTTTGGAGGCTGAGGCGGGTGGATCACCTGAGGTCAGGAGTTCGAAACCAGCCTGGCCAACATGGTGAAACTCATTCTCTAACAAAAAATACAAAAAATTCACCTGGTGTGGTGGCGCACACCTGTAATCCCAGTAACTTGGGAGTCTGAGGCAAGAGAATTGCTTGAACCTGGGGAGTGGAGGTTGCCAGTGAGCTGAGCTCATACCACTGCACTCCAGCCTAGGCAAGAGTGAGACTCTATCTCAAAAAAAAAAAAAAATAGGGCTAGGAGGGCAGATCATGAGGTCAGGAGTTCAAGACCAGCCTGACCAATGTGGCAAAACCCCATCTCTACTAAAAATACAAAAATTAGCTGGGCGTGGTGGTGTACGCCTGTAATCCCAGCTACTCAGGAGGCTGAGGCAGGAGAATCGCTTGAACCCGGGAGGCGGAGTTTGCAGTGAGCTGAGATAGAGCCACTGCACTCCCGTCTGCATGACAGAGCGAGACACTGTCTCAAAAAAAAGAAAAGATTTCTTTGTTATTTTCAGGTTAATGTTAAAAATTCCTTTTGGTTAACATGGGGGAAATGGACTAGAGTAAAGCAAGAGGATAAACAGAAGCCCATTAAGAGGTTAATGCAGTGTAGTCTAGGGAGAGCTTCCCAAATTGATCTACAGATTCAATACAGTCTCTATCCAAATCCCAGCTGTCATTTTTGTGGAAATTGACAATTGAATCCTAAAATTCATGTGGAATTGCACAGGCCCAGAGTAGCCGAGCCAGTTTTGAAAAAGTACAAAGATGGAAGTCTCACACTTCCTGATTTTATTTTTATTTTTTAAAAATATATATTTTAAATGAGACAGGGCCTTGCTCTGTTGCCCAGGCTGGAGTGCAGTTGTGATCTCAGCATACTGCAGCCTCATTCTCCTGTGTTCAAGTGGTCCTCCCATGTTGGCCTGTTGGCGTAGCTGGAACTACAGGCATGCTCATGGTAGTAGATGCCTGTAGTCTCAGCTACTTGGGAGGCTGAGGCAGGAGGATTGCTTGAGCCCAGGAGTTCAAAGCTTCAGTGAGCTCTGATTGTGCCACTACTCTAACCTAGGTGACAGATCGAGACCCTGTCTCTTGGAAAAAAAAAAAAAGGCTGGGCACGGTAGCTCACACCTGTAATCCCAACACTTTGGGAGGCCGAGGCAGGCAGATCACCTGAGATCAAGAGTTCAAAACCAGCCTGGCCAACATGGTGAAACCCTGTCTCTACTAAAAAATAAAAAAATTAGTCGGGTGTGGTGGCCGATGCCTGTAATCCCAGCTACTTGGGAGGCTGAGGCAGGAGAATCACGTGAACCCAGGAGGCGGAGGTTGCAGTGAGCCGAGATTGCACCATTGCACTCCAGCCTGGGTGACAGAGCAAGACTCCGTCTCAAAAAAAAAAAAAAGTATTGATAGATGCTACAAGGTGGGAATTGAATGCTTTATGCTAACTGAAAGCAGCCAGAGACAGGCTATACATTGTATGATTCCATCTATTAAATGTCCAGCAGAAACAAATCCATAGAGACAGAAAATAGATTAATGCTTAACAGGAGCTGGGAGGAGGGGGAAAGGGAAGCAACTACTAATGGGTATGGGCTTTCTTTTTGGGGTAATGAAATGTTCTGAAATTAGGTAATGGTGATGGTTGTGTAACTCTGTTAATATATGAAAATCTATTCAATTAGGTACTTTAAAAGGGTGATCTTTATTGTATGTGAAGTATATCTCAATAAAGCTGTTAAGGTTGGGCGTGTTGGCTCACCTGTAATCCCAGCACTTTGGGAGGCCAAGGTGGGTGGATCACAAGGTCAGGAGTTTGAGACCAGCCCGGACAAGATGGTGAAACCTCGTCTCTACTGAAAATACAAAAATTAGCCTGGTATGGTGAGTAAAAACCAGGGTATGGTGGCAGGCACCTGTAATCCAAGCTACGGGAGGCTGAGGCAGGAGGATCACTTGAACCTAGGAGGTGGAGTTTGCAGTAAGCTGAGATCTCACCACTGTACTCCAGCCTGGGTGACAGAGTAAGACTCTGTCTCAAAAATAAATAAGTAACTAAATAAAATCTGTTATAAGTGTTCGTAAAATGTTGGCTTCAAACTAATGTCATTTATTTTATTTTTTATGTCATGTTTCTTATAGTTTCAGAAAATAATAAACCCACATTGTTTAAAGGAGAGATCCTATTACTTAAGCTAAGATGAGAAGAAAAGAAATGATGAGGTTTGGAAGCATCATTCATTCAGTGACTTTGATTTTTCTTTCTCCATTGTCCAGCCCATGGATGACAGTCTCATTGCGTTTCGAACACGTTCTAAGATGCCTCTGAAAGATGTTCCCCTGGGCCAACTAGAGGCAGAGCTCCGAGCTCCAGACATCACCCCAGATATGTATGACCCCAGTACAGCAGATGACGAGGACTGGAAGGTGTGGCTAGGGGGACTTATGAATGATGATGTGGGGAATGAAGGTAAGTTTTGGTTTGTGATTTATTATGTATATTGTCCATTATCTGTTGTAAAATTTTCATTATTTGGAAGGGTATAGAATAGAATGGTTTGGGTTAATTGATTTAATTTGTATTTGACTGATAATTTATCTTAAATCAGTAGTTTTTGTTTTTCTTTTTCCTTTTTTATTTTTTTTGACACAGGGTCTCACTCTGTCACCCAGGCTGTATACAGTGTTGCAGTCACAGTTCATTGCAGCCTTGACCTCCTGGGCTCAAGCAGCCCTCCCTCTTATCCCACCAAGTAGCTGAGACTACAGGCACATGCCATTGCGCCCGGCTAATTTTTTATTTTTTGCAGAAACGAGGTCTCATTATGTTGCCCAGGCTGTTCCCACCCTCTATAGTGGGTAAAAACCAGTGTTGGAAGTGAAACACAGGCACCTAAATGACCATTAGACCAACAAAGAAATTAAGATGAAAATCAATAGTAGAGGGCCTAACAAGCAACAAAATTATAAAAATTGTGTAAAGAGAAAAAGATGGAGTTTGAAGATGAGTCATTAACATACAAAGTGGAGAATCCGTTCCTTAATAATCAGCAACTGACATATTATCCCATTAGTCATTCTGATAGGAGTCTAAGTTTCTGGATTTTCCGTTTCTTACCCCTTTGACAATCTGATGAAAACTGTACAGCCTTTCCCCAGAAAAATATACATGAAATTTTGATATGATTTTTGGGGGATACATATCTTTTAAAGTTTATTTATTGACACTTCCTGTTTCTACCAGATTCAGAAATCTCCACGAAAAGGAATGGACAGGACAGATAGTTCTAAGCACTTTGTAGACAGTGAAATCTCAGAGAAATTCATTGTCTTGCTCAATGTTGCAGAATCTATTTGTTATACTCCTAAGACTAGAACCCAGTTTAATACTCTAGGAACATGTCTCAATCAGAGAGGTTTCATGATAAGTTAAACCACTTTTTGAAAGGATATGTTTTTTCATAATAAGCTGTGCTTTTATCTTTGGCCTAGGCTAATACAAAATAATGACAGTAAGAAAGTCAGGTTTTCCTAGCTTTATTGGTAGCAGCAGCTTTGGTGTCCTCATTTTCATCACTTTGTTCAAAGACCTGAGATGGTAGCTATTGGGAACGAAAGACCAGGCAGAATTGACTGTCAGGATTTTGAGAGTCTAAGACACTGTTTCTCTTAATTTGGTTTCTAGAACTTGAATCAGAATTGAGGAGTGTATGGATGTGTGTGTTGGTGGTGTTTATTAAAGCTACAGATTTCAGGGCTTGACCCCTTACCTACTGAATCAGAATCTAATGAGTATAGTCTAGGGATCTAATTCTGATTTCGCTAAAGAATTGGATTGGAAACTACTGGTCTGGGAAAGGTAAGAGTGCATGATAAAGGTTGATTGGGGAATTGGACTAATGTTAGGGGGTGGGTGAAAATCCACTTTCCTTAAAGTAGAACTTAAGTATTTTTGTATGTGCCTATTCAGACAGATTTTTAAAAGAGCGTGCAAAGCCAATGATTAGGATGGGTGTGGTCCCCAGATCTACCAGTTAAAACATAATACTGGAGGGGTATACCAGCTTGGTAAATACTGACATTGTTAATCAGTCCAAAAAGTGATTAAGCTCAGCGGGTAGATTCCACAACCAGAGTACTAAAAGCTGAGCAGAACTCAGAAGAATCCCCACTAAATGATTTTTCAGCATCTTTGTTAAATGAGTGCTCTGAGAATAATACTAGCTGACCCATTTGTGTGGTGTGGGCAGAAGCTATTTGTTGCAGTTCTTGCATTCAAACAGATGGATTCCAAACCTGTGTATACTACTTATTATTATGGGCTCTTCCCAGAACTTTCATTGTTTAGCAATGTTTGTTAAGAACTTGCTGTGGGCCGGGCGTGGTGGCTCACGCCTGTAATCCCAGACTTTGGGAGGCCAAGGCGGGCGGATTACGAGGTCAAGAGATCGAAACCATCCTGGCCAACATGGTGAAACCCCATCTCTACTAAAAATACAAAAATTAGCCAGGCGTGGTGATGTGCGCCTGTAGTCCCATCTACTCGGGAGGCTGAGGCAGGAGAATTGCTTGAACCTGGGAGGCGGAAATTGCAGTGAGCCGAGATCGTGCCACTGCACTCCAGCCTGGCGCCTGGTGACAAAGCAAGACTTTGTCTTAAAAAAAAGAAAAAAAAAAAAAGAACTTGCTGTGAAGAGACTTACATAGAAAGTACTAAGGAGACTGTGAAGACAGTATTCCATTCCTAAGGAATTAAACAATTTTTATTGAGATGCTAAACTCACAAATAGATGAAAAAGATTTGATATTTATAGGTATATATAAACAATGCAAATATAAGCTGAGTATAAATGTTGAATAAAGAACAAGTTAGAGTAGGGTTTAATCAGCACAGATTTTTCAGTAATTATGAATTTAAAAGAGTGTGTGTGTGTGTGTGTGTGTGTGTGTGTGTGTGTGTATGTGTGTATGTATATATTTGTTTTTGAGACAGGGTCACAGTCTGTCACTCAGGCTGGAGTGCAGTGGCACGATCACAGCTCACTGCAGCCTCAAACTCCTGGGCTCAAGCAGTCCTTCCAGCTCAGCCTCCTGAGTAGCTGGGACTACAGGCACACACTACCACACTTGGCTAAGTTTTTTTGAAAAGTCATTTGTAGAGATTAGTTCCCACTGTGTTGTACAGGATATACATATACATACATACACACACACATATATACACACACACACACATATATATACACACACACACATAAAATATATATATTTTATATGTATATGTGTATGTATGTGTGTGTATATATATATATATTTTTTTTTTTTTTTGGTGAGACAAAATCTCACTTTGTCGCCCAGGCTGGGGTGCAGTGGTACAATCTCAGCTGACTGCAACCTCTGTCTCCTGAGTTCAAGCGATTCTCCTGCCTTCCAAGTAGCTGGGGATTACAGACATGCACCACTACTCCTGGCTACTTTTTTTTTTTATGGAGACGGAGTCTCGCTTTGTTGCCCAGGCTGGAGTGTAATGGCTTGATCTCTACTCATTGCAACTTCTGCCTCCTGAGTTCAAGCAGTTCTCCTACCTCAGCCTCCCGAGTAGCTGGGACTACAGGTGCATACTACCACACCTGGCTGATTTTTTTTTTTTTTTTTTTTTTTTTTTTTTTACTTTATTAGAGATGGGGTTTCACCATATTGTGCAGGCTAGTCTCAAACTCCTGAGCTCATGCAGTCCTCCCACCTCGGTCTCCCAAAGTGCTAGGATTACAGGTGTGAGCCAATGCACCTGGCCAATATTTGTATTTTTAGTAGAGACGGGGTCACACCATGTTGGCTAGGCTGGTCTCCCAACTCCTGACCTCAAGTGATCTGCCCACCTTGGCCCCCCAAAGTGCTAGGATTACAGGAGTGAGCCACTGTGCCCAGCCCCAGGCTTTATATATATTTTTTATAACAAAAGATGCTCATTATGGCCAGGCGAGGTATCCAGCCTGGGCAATGAGAGTGAAACTCTATCTCAAAAAAATAAAAAGATGCTCATTTATTATGAAAAGTTAAAACATTATGGAAAGGGGGCCAGGCTCTGTGGCTCATGCCTATAATCCCAGCACTTCTTGGGGGCTGAGGTGGGTGGATTATTTGAAGTCAGGAGTTTGAGACCAACCTGATCAACATGGTAAAACCCCATCTCTACTAAAGTACAAAAATTAGCTAGATGTGGTGGTACACATCTGTAGTCCCAGCTGCTCAGGAGGCTGAAGCAAGAGAATTGCTTGAACGCAGGAGGTGAAGGTTGCAGTGAGCCAAGATCACGCCACTGCACTCCAGCCTGAGCAACAGAGCGAGACTCCATCTTAATAAAAGAAAATTTAAAAAAACACTATGAAGGGTACTTGTTAATGGTTTTATGTGCTTCTTTCTAGATATTCTCTGTGTATTCAATCAAGCACATATTTATCTCAAACAAGAATTTTTTTCCACAAAAAGAATCATACTATACATATTGGTCTGTATCTGCAACTTGCTTCTTTCACTTAGCAGTACAATTCAGATACTTTTCCATTGTAATGCATAGAGATCACCTCTTCTGTCTAATGGATAGATGATAGTAAGAAATTGAGGTATTCTCTTTTTGTTCTTTTTTTTTTTAAATCAGTTTCTCAGGTACTAGCCGCATTTCTCAATAGTCACATGTGGGTAATGGCTACTGTATGATACAATACATGTATAGATCATCTCTATTAACACAGAAAGTTCTGTTAGACAACACTGATCTAAAATTATCTGGGGAAAAATATTACCTTAATATGTTATTACATATCCCATAATTTAATGACTTTCATAATTTTTACTTAGTAATTAAAAAGACAGTTTAGCATTGACATTAAAGAAAAATTAGGCTGAGCGCTGTGGCTCATGCCTGTAATCCTAGCACTTTTGGAGGCGGAGGTGGGCAGATCACCTGAGGTCAGGAGTTCGAGACCAGCCTGGCCAACATGGTGAAACCTTGTCTCTACTAAAAATACAAAAATTAGCCAGGTGTGGTGGCAGGGGTCTGTAATCCCAGCTACTTGGTAGGCTAAGGCAGGAGAATTGCTTGAACCCAGGAGGCAGAGGTGGCAGCGAGCTAGGATTGTGTCACTGCACTCCAGCCTGGGTGACAGAGTGAGACTCCGTCTCAAAAAAGAAAATTATAAGGGAGAAATGCACCCATATTTCTGCTATTCTAACCTAACAAATATTTATTATTTTTGTATATTTTTAGTTATTTATAATTCTTATGGTAAGGATATAATTTTACATGGTTATGATTATTATTTATGATTGTACTCATGTCATATATGTATTGAACATTTATAGAATGGTTAAATGTTCACATTTTATATGTATACATGTTGAGTATCCCTTCATCCAAAATGCTCAGGACCAGAAGTGTTTTTTGGATTTCAGATTTTTTTAGATATTAGAATATATGTTTTATTTGTTTATTTATTTATTTATTTATTTATTTAGAGATGGAGTCTTGCTCTGTTGCCAGGCAGGAGTGCAGTGGCATGATCTCAGCTCACTGCAACCTCCACCTCCCAAGTTCAAGCAATTCTCCTTTCTCAGCCTCCTGAGTAGCTGAGAATACAGTCGCATGCCACCACGCCCAGCTGATTTTTGTATTTTTAGTAGAGGCAGGGTTTTACCGTGTTGGCCAGGATGGTCTCGATCTCTAGACCTTGTGATCTACCCGCCTTGGCCTCCCAGTGATGGAACTACAGGCGTGAGCCACTGTGCTTGGCCAAATATGTGTATTATTATACTTAACAGATAAGCATCCCAAATTTGAAATCTGGGCCAGGTGCAGTGGCTCACAATGTAATCTCAGCACTTTGGGAGGCTGAGATGTTCACATCACTTGAGCCCAGGAGTTTAAGACCAGCCTGGGCAACGTACCAAAACCCTGTCTCTACTAAAAATACAAAAATTAGTTGGGCATGGCAGCATGTGCCTGTAATCTCAGCTGTTTGCGAGACAGAGGTGGGAGAATCCCCTGAACCCGGGCAGTCAAGGCTGCAGTAAGCCATGATTGTGCCACTGCATTCTGGCCTGGGTAACAGAGTAAGACCCTATCTCAAAAAAAAGAAAAAAGGGAGGCTGAGGCAGATTGATCACCTGAGGTCAGGAGTTTACAACCAGCCTGGCTAACATGGTGAAACCCGGTTTCTACTAAAAATACAAAAAATTAGCCAGGACTGGTGATGTGCTTCTGTAATCCCAGATACTCGGGAGGCTGAGGCAGGAGAATTGCTGGAACCTAGGAGGCGGAGGTTGCAGTGAGCCAAGATTGCGCCATTGCACTCTAGCTTGGGCAATGAGAGCAAAAGTCTGTCTCAAAAACGAAATAAAACAAAAGGCACAAAAAGAAAAAACAAAATTTGAAATCTGAAATGTTCCAATGAGTATTTCCCTTGAGAGTCATATTTGCACTCAGAAAGTTTCAGATTTTGTTTTTTTGGATTTGGAGTGCTCAACCTGTACTATTTTATCATACTAAGAAATTATAATTACATAGCATTCTCTAATTGTTGAGAATTTGGGTCATTCCTTTTTCACTGTCAGCTTCATTGTACAAGTAGTTTTTACAGAAACTATTATTTTCATGGGATATACTACTCAAAATTAGCTGGGCATGGTAACATATTCCTGTGGTCCCAGCTTCTCAGGAGGCTGAGGTGGGAGAATCGTTTGAGCCCAGGAGTCTGAGGTTGAAGTGAGGTGATGTTGTACCCCTGGACTTCAGCCTGGGCAACAGAGCAAGATGCTGTCTCAAAAAGAAGAAGAAGAAGAAAGGTGCTTTGTTGGAACAGATTCTTAGAAGTTTGAGATCAGAGTTGGGAATAAGAGTCTGAAATACCTTTTTCCCTAGATGAAGCAGATGATGACGATGATCCAGAATATAATTTCCTGGAAGACCTTGATGAACCAGACACAGAGGATTTCCGGACTGACCGGGCAGTAAGAATCACCAGTGAGTCTGTGTTTATTTAAGTCCTGCTCTTGACTGCTCTGCAACTGCCTTTGTTAATTTGTAGATTTTTAGGGGTAAAGTTTGTAGCTCATCCAAGTTAAGACATTTAGGATTCTTTTACCGATTTATTTCTCTGATTCTTTAAATTTAGGTATATATTCAGAAAGCCCATCCGTTACTCATTTGTATACCCCGAAGTCACATATTGAGTTCTTACTGTTCGGCAGGGATTGTGCAAGATGAGTAAGACATGGCGTCCGTGCTGTAGGAATTCAGCCTAGTAGAGTGATAGAAGCAGAAAATGTTATAATATGGTGATAAATGCTGTAACAGGTTTTATGTAAGGTATACTAATGGCCTAAAAGAGAGTGTCGTCTCCTAGTGTATGATGGGTAGGAGAACTTAGGAAAGAATTTGCAGAATGAAATGGTTTTTTATCTTAGTTCTGAAGGAGGAATAAGAAATTTGGTGAATGGGGACAGAGAGGAATATTGCAAATAGAAGAGCATCTGCAAACCACAGAATTGTAAAACATCAAAAAAGTGTGTTTGGAAAATAGTAAGTACTTTGGTAGTGTTGTATGAGTGAAAAGATACAGAAGTAGTAGATAAGATTAGGTAGTGTTTATATCATGGAGGATCTTTAAGCTCTCAAAATGAGGTTTAAGGCTGGGCACGGTGACTCAGACCTGTAATCCCAGCACTTTGAGAGGCAGAGGCAGGCAGATCACCTGACATCAGGTGTTCTTGAACAGCCTAGCCAACATGGCAAAACCCCGTCTCTACTAAAAATACAAAAATCAGTTGCGCGTGGTGGTAGGCACCTGTAATCCCAGCTACTCAGGAGGCTGAGGCAAGAGAATCGCTTGAACCCAGGAGGCGGAGGTTGAGGTTGTATGAGCCAAGATCACATCGGTGCACTCCAGCCTGGGCAGCAGAGTGAGACTCCACCTCAAAATTAAAAAAAAAAAAAAAAAAAAAAATGAGGTTTAAGCAGTAAATCAGTAGGAACTGATTTGGATTTTAGAAAGATCATTTGACTTAATACCAGTTTAATGTATTAATTTGTTAGGTAAAAAGAACAAAACTGGAGGTATGGAAAACAATTATGATAACTTGGCTTGAGTTATTTGTTTAAAAAAGTATATCACTGAGCTAGGCCTGGTGGCTTATACCTGGAATCCCAGCCCTTTGGGAGGCTGGGGCTGGAAGATCACTTGAGCTCAGGAGTTTGAGAACAGCATAGGCAATACAGAGAAACCTTGTCTCTACTAAAAAAGAAATTAGCCAGATGTGGTGGCATGTACCTGTAGTCCCAACTACTCAGGAGGCTGAGGCAGGAGGATTGCTTCAGCCCAGGAGGTCAAGGAATCAGCAAACTATGATGGTGCCACTGCACTCCAGCCTGGGACTCCAAAAAAAAAATTACCTCATTGGCTAGTGTGTCAAGCATAGAAAACATATTTCATCCTGAAGAAATTCTACCTATGGGGAGAATGAAAAATAAAAAGTATAGTTTTTTATTGCATGTATGCATTCCCTTGTACTGGGGTAATATACATGACATAGAGAGGGTAAGATGCTGGATCTTGACCAGCTCATGCAGAGAGCTGTGTAAGTATCCAAGACATACCTAACTAAAGAGTAAACACAATCCTTTAGAACTTATGTTTTATTTTATTGCTTTATTATATCTTTCTTTCATCTTCACCTTGCCTTTTTTTTTTTTTTTTTTTTTTTTTTGGAGATGCAGTCTTGCTCTATCATCTAGGCTGGAGTGCAGTGGCATGATCTCGGCTCACTGCAACCTCTACCTCTCATGTTCAGGCAGTTCTCTTGCCTCAGCCTCCTGAGTAGCTGGGACTACAGACACGTGCCACCACGTCCAGCTAGTTTTTTCTGTTTTTGGTAGAGACAGGGTTTCACCATGTTAGCCAGGATGGTCTCGAACTCCTGACCTCGTGATCCGCCCGCCTCAGCCTCCCGAAGTGCTGGGATTACAGATATGAGCCACTGTGCCCGGCCCACCTTGCTTTTAAGATTAGAATACCATTTCCTTTATGAAGATCTTTTATTTTGTTAATTTTTTTTGTTTTGTTTTGAGACAGGATCTCGCTCTGTCTCTGAGGCTGGAGTGCAGTGGCGCGATCTTGGCTCACTGCAACCTCTGCCTCCCAGGTTGAAGCGATTCTCCCTCAGCCTCCCAAGTAGCTAGGACTACAGGTGCATGCCACCATGCCTGGCTAATTTTTTTTTTCCCAGTCTTTCTAAGGTTCAGTTCAGGTATATATGTATATATATATATATATATATTTTTTTTTTTTTTTTTTTTTTTTTTGAGACGGCATCACGTCCAGTCTGTAGTGCAGTGGCTCAATCTTGGCTTACTGCAGCCTCTGCCTCCCGGGTTCTTGGAATTCTTCTGCCTCAGCCTCCTGAGTAGTGGGGACTACAGGTGCACGCCACCGCGCCCAGCTAATTTTTTGTATTTTAGTAGAGATGGGGTTTCACCGTGTTGCCCAGGTGGTCTCGAGTTCCTGAGCTCAGGCAATCCGCCTTCCTCGGCTTCCCAAAGTGCTGGGATTACAGGTGTGAGCCACTGTGCTGGCCATTTATTTTGGTATATTATGACAGTGATAGTGGAAGCATTGATAGGAAAGTGAATCAGAGAAAATGTAGAATGAAAATGTTTGAGGATTTAGGCTTTGAGAAAACTTAAAGGAGAATCTAGGAAAGTATAAGAAAAACCTAGAAAGTCTAGTGTTGTAGAAACCAAAGGAAGAGTCTTTTGGCTGGGGCACAGTGGCTCATGGCTATAATCTCAGCACATAGGAGGCTGAGGCGGGAGGATTGCATGAGCCCAGGAGTTCAAGACCAGCCAAGATAGGACAAGATAATGAAACATTATCTCTACAAAAAAAATTTTAAAAATAAATCAAAATTAGCCAGGTATGGTGATGCATGCCTGTAGTCCTAACTACTTGGGAGGCTGAGGTGGGAGGATCACTTGAGCCCAGGAGGTGGAGGTTGCACTGAGCAGAGAGCATGACACTGCACTCCAGCCTGGGAGACAGAACAAGACCCTGTTTCAAAAAAAGGGTCTTTCAAGAAGGACAGAGTGGTTAACAGTGTCATATGCTAGTCAGGAGACATCTGCTTAAAGCACAAAAATATCTTAAGTTTAGCTATCAGCCTGGAATATATTTGCCTTCCTTTTTTGATTGTTACTTTCTTCAGTTTACATATAATTTCTCAGGGAGATCCTCCTTCATTAGGATCCATCTTCTTGCTCTACACTCCCTTACAACTCTTTTTGTCCTTTTATGTTCTGATCACCTCATAATTGCTTATTTAATATCTGTCTTCTTCCCTAGACTGTAAGTTTCTCAAGAGTTTTGTGTGTTTATTGCTGTAAAGCTGGTGGCAGTATTTGCCAGCCAAATAGAGATGGGTAGATGAAGGACTGTCTTTCTAGTCATATAGTTCTGTGATTATAAGTGAAAGTTGGGGTAGAATTAAAAAATTTTTTTCCTGCCTCTTGTCCTCTTGTGTCTTATCATATTTGATTATAGTCCCTTTAAAAGGATACTAAAATCAAAAAATTAAAAAGCATAGAATCACAGAATTTGAAAAACTCCATGTGGACACATGTTTTCCTCCCACTTGAGAATTTGTTTACATTTTCTCTGAGGTGGCCTTTTTAGTCTCTGTTTGGATACTTTCAGTGACAAGGAGCTCATCAATTCTGCAGATAGTATATTCTAAACCTGAACACCTCCTCAATTAATACTTTCCTTATTGAACCCAAATCTACTTTTTATATTCCTCCTGTTTGTTTGTTTGTTTGTTTGTTTGTTTTTGAGGTGAAGTTTTACTCTTATTGCTCAGGCTGGAGTGCAGTGGTGCAATCTCTGCTCACCGCAACTTCTGTCTCCCAGATTCAAGTGGTTCTCCTGCCTCAGCCTCCCAAGTAGCTGGGATTACAGGCGTGCACCACCACGCCCACCTAATTTTTGTATTTTTGGTAAACGGGATTTATCTATGTTGGTCAGGCTGTTCTCTCTCTGTCTCTCTCATTCTCTCATATATCCCAAGCATCTAAAACAGGGATTGAAGCATAGTTAGTGCTCACTAAATGTTTTTGAATAAATAAATAAAGGATAGCTAGTAGTGGTGGCTCACACCTGTAATCACACCATTTTGGGAGGCTGAGTTGGTCTGATCGCTTGAGCTCGGGAGTTCGAGACCAGCCTGGCCAACATAGCAAAACCTTGTCTCTATAAAATATACAAAAATTAGCCTGGCATGGTGGCATGTGTCTGCAGTTCCAGCTACTTGGGGGGCTGAAGTGGAAGAATCGAATGGGCCAGGGAGGGGAAGTGGAGGTTGCAGTGAGCCAAGATCACTCCACTGCGCTCCAGCTTGAGTGACATAATAAGACCCTGTCTCAAAAAAAAGGATAGATATGAAGAATTTGTCATGCCTTGTTGAAAACATTATACATTGTCTTCATGGAATTTCTCCTTATTGTAAAATCTAATTTATACCAACACCATACTGTTTGGCTTTGTTGCAGAAAAGGAGGTAAATGAGCTGATGGAAGAGCTGTTTGAAACTGTGAGTAATGATCCTCAAGTGAGAACATGAGATTGTAAAAGTCACTTCTCCAGCAAGATGTGCCATTTGGCCTCTATGATCTTCCTCTAGGACAGGAGGGTCTGACTGAACCAATTCTCCTTTTAGTCTACCTGGGAAAGAATATAATGACAAGGGAATTTTTCTAATTAGTAGACTGTTAATTATACACATATATGTTGTTTTTATTAAAATTTTCCTTGAAACTTTTTTTTTTTTGGAGAGACTTGCTCTGTCACCCAGGCTGGAGTGCAGTGGTGAAATTACAGCTGATGGCAGCCTTGACCTTGTAGGCTCAAGCAGTCCTCCATCCAATCCTGAGTAGCAGCTGATTATTTTATTTGTAGAGACAGGGTCTTACCTGGGCTCAAGCAGTTTTCCTGCCTTGGCCTCCCAAAATGTTGGAATTATAGGTGAAAGCCAGCACGCCTGATCCCTGGAAAACTTTTGATGGCTTCCCCTACTGTCATTTGTGTGTCCTTAATGATTATCAACTAGTTTTAAACTACTTTGTGCACAAATAATTACATTTTTCATAAATTTGTCTCAAAAGATATTTCTGTTTAAGAGATTGATCATTTTGAGGCTAGGTGCCATGGCTCACACCAGTAATCCCAGCACTATGGGAGGCCATCGTGGGTGGATCACCTGAGGTCAGGAGTTTGAGACCAGCCTGGCCAATATGATGAAACCTCATCTCTACTGAAAACACAAACATTAGTCATGCATGGTGGCGGGTGCCTGTAGTCCCAGCTACTGTAGAGGCTCAGGCAGGAAAATCGCTTGAACCTGGGAGGCGGAGGTTGCAGTGAGCCCAGATCATGCCACTGCACTCCAGCCTGGGTGATAGAGCAAGACTGTCTCAAAAAAAAAAAAAAAAAAAAAAAAAGGGATTGATAATTTTGAGTTACCTTTGCTCTGTCCTTACTGTTTCAAGTTGATTGGTTGAGCAACTTCTTTCTTGGCATTAGAGCCATCCCAAGTGTGGGTTTGTGGGAGTCCTGAAGTGCGAAAGGTTCTGATGTAGCCTTTTTCTGGGTTCCAGCATTATTAAACTCCTGTAATCTATAGTTTTCACTCTTCCTTCCTAATACTAGAGCAACATTCAGAGGCCCATTCTCCAGGAAAACTTTCCTTTTCCTTTGCCCACAGTTTCAAGATGAGATGGGATTTTCCAACATGGAAGATGATGGCCCAGAAGAGGAGGAACGTGTGGCTGAGCCTCGACCTAACTTTAATACCCCTCAAGCTCTACGGTAGGCTAGTTGAAGACCTTGAGATTTGGAATAGAGGGAAAGTTAATTTCTGAAAAGGTTTTCAGAAGTTGTAGTTAACAATTTTTCGTCCCCAACCAGCTTCTGTTACTGATGTAAGGATGCAGAGCCCTGTCAGGAGTTAGGTGTCAAGTGAAAAGTCTCCTTGTTATGGGGCAGTGCAGCTGTAGGCCAAGCTGTATCTGTTTGGGAAGGGAGGAAAAACAGTAGCTGGCATCCATATCTGCTTCTCCAGGTGAGTGGTGCTGGAGAGGTGTGTAGGACTTTATGTGGCCAGCCACACAAACTACTCAACATTGTAATATCCAGTCTATCTCTTCTGTTCTTTTTATCTGCCATTAATATCTGCTAAATGTGACTGAAATTTTCTTTTTTCTTTTTTTTTTTTTTTGAGACAGAGTCTTACTCTGTTGCCAAGCACCTGGCTGGAGGGCAGTGGCATGATCTCGGCTCACTGCAACCTCCGCCTCCTGGGTTCAAGCAATGCTCCTGCCTCAGCCTCCCAAATGGCTGGGACTACAGGCATGTGCCACCACGCCCAGCTATTTTTTTTTTTAGTAGAGACAGGGTTTCACCATGTTGGCCAGGATGGTCTCCATCTCTTGACCTCGTGATCCACCTGCCTCGTCCTCCCAAAGTGCTGAGATTATACAGGTGTGAGCCACTGCACCCAGTGACTGAAAATTTCTTAGTCACCTAGGCATTAGTGGAGCAGTCCCTGAAGCACTTGCAGTAAGGAGTCTGAAACATTTGTGCTGACCCTTTTGCATGAAGTTGGCACTTGTGTTACAGTATCCAGAAAGGAGAGGCTTTAATTTTTTTCCCATTTTGTGGTGCACTTGCATCTGTATTTTATTCTCTTGTTATCCATTGTGAGTAGCAGCATATATAGTCATTAGGTGAATGGCTAGAGATCAAAATGCAGTTTGTGCCGTAAGTGGAACAAAGCAAGGGGAACAGACCCTCTAATTAGTCCTGTGTTTGAACTTAACAGCATTACTAAGTAGAGAGCTTGGGATCCATCTGAAAGCTAGGCCTTTAGGGAGCTTCCAATTTAGTGAAAAAAGATAAGGTATGCCGACCAATGTCTGAAAACCAGAAATACCAGTCATTCTCCATTACAACAAATATCACAATACAACTACACCAAAAATCTCAAGATTACTAAGTCAGTATTTGACTTAGTTATTTTAAGCTATAGTTCATAAAACAAAATTCTGGTATAGCAGAATGGAACCATTCATCCTAGGAACATATAATGGGATTTGGTCTATAAATATATTTTGGATCTACTGATCGACTCTTTGTAACTTTTTAAAATTTGGGAAGTAGAGACTGGACGCAGTGGCTCAGGCCTGTAATCCCAGGATTTTGGGAGGCTGAGGCATGTGGATCACCTGAGGTCAGGAGTTCCAGACCATTCTGGCCAACATGATGAAACCCCATCTCTACTGAAAATACAAAAATGAGCCAGGTGTGGTGGCGGGCACATGTAATCTCAGCTACTTGGGAGGCTGAGGCAGGAGAATTGCTTGAACCCAGGAGGCGAAGGTTGCAGTAAGCTGAGATCACACCACTACACTCTAGCCTGGGTGACAGAGCAAGACTCTGTCTCAAAAAATAAGTAAATAAAATTCATGAAGTATAGAAATAATTAAAAACTCCTGTTAGAATTCAGTTACCTTCTGTTATTCATTGGAATACAGTCATGTATCATCTTATGGTGATACATTCTGTCAAGTGTGCTGTTAAACAGTTTCATCATTGTGTGAACATAGAAAGCACTTGGATAAACCTAGGTGGTTTAGCCTACTGCATACCTAGGCTATATGGTATAATGTATTGCTCCCAGGCTACAAACCTGTACAGCATGTTACTGTGTTCTGCTGAATACCGTAGGCATTTGTAACACAATGGTAAGTATTTATGTATGTAAACATAGGAAAGATACAGTAATCTTATGGAACCACCTGGGTATATGTGGTTCATTGTTGACTAAAACATCATGTGGCACATGACTGTACTTGAGCAGCTCCTGTTTCTCTTTTGGTTGCAAATGCAAACCTGTTTTAATCTTTGACTAAATAAAACATCCTAGATTTTGTAAGTCTGTAGATACTAAAAACATCTTCACTTACTCTTAGCCAAAAGGCCAAGAAGTGATAAAAAAAAAAAATCTTAAAACACAATAACACATAAGAGAGAGAGGAAAAGAAAAAAAAGAACAAAATGAAAATTCCGGGAAAGTGAGTCATCTATGCTTCTCTTACTCTTTATACAAGTAATACTTATTAAAGCTAAGTGCAAGGCCAGGTGCAGTGACTCACACCTGTAATCCCAGCACTTTGGAAGGCCAAGGCGGGCATATCACCTGAGGTCAGGAGTTCGAGCCCAGCCTGACCAACATGGTGAAACACCGTCTCTACTAAAAATACAAAAATTAGCCAGGTGAGGTGGCATGCACCTGTAATCCCAGCTCCTCGGCACACTGAGGCAGGAGAAACACTTGAATCTGGGAGGCGGAGGTTGCAGTGAGCCAAGATTGCACCACTGCACTCCAGCCTGGGCGACAGAGCAAGACTCTGTCTCAAAATAATAATAATAATAATAATAGGCCGGGCATGGTGGGTCACACTTGTAATCCCAGCACTTTGGGAGGCCGAATCAGGCATATCACCTGAGGTCAGGAGTTCGACACCAGCCTGGCCAACATGACAAAACCCTGTCTCTACTAAAAATACAAAAAAAATTAGCCGGATATATTGGTGGGTGCCTGTAATCCCAGCTACTTGGTGGGCTGAGGCAGAAGAATCACTTGAACTTGGGAAGCAGAGATTGCAGTAAGCTGAGACTGCTTCATTGCACTCCAGCCTGGGCAACTGGAATGAAACTCCGTCTCAAAAAATATGTAATAACAATAGTAATAATAAATAAAACTAGTGCAGGCTATGTTTCCATTATCTGCTTTTTTATGCTTCTGCTCTTCTGTTTCTTCAGTGGTAGTGGTGCAGATGTTTGAGTTTGCAGTTCTCAAAAAAGATTGTATAGACAGTCCCACAGGCTTTAGGTTTTTACCCTGTGTTGCCCAAACCCACAGCAAGTACTATAAAAGAAAACATATTTTTTATCCCCAATAGTTAATTGAAAAAAGTTATTTATTGCTGTAATGTTGCAGATTCATTGCAATATGATAACCTGCTTGTCGTAGCTGCATCAACAGATCTTATCCTGAATGCATAAGGTATCAGCATGTGCTTAATCACTTAGGTATCTTATTCTACTTTTACTTCAGAACTGATATGCTAGGTATTTGAATTTTTGCTTCAGCCCTGGAAATAGTATCTCAGGAGGGTAGGGGTGGGAAGTTAGGATTAGGAACCTTAGAAGAGGAATTTATTTTAATTAATTAATTAATTAATTTTTATTTTTTTGAGACAGTTTTGCTCTGTTGCCTAGGCTGAAGTGCAGTGGAGAGATCTCGGCTCATTGCAACATCTGCCTCATGGGTTCAAGTGATTGTCCTGCCTCAGTCTCCTGAGTACCTAGGATTACAGGCATGCATCACCACACCTGGCTAATTTTTGTATTTTTGTTAGAGATAGGGTTTCACCATGTTAGCCAGGCTGGTCTTGAACCACTGACTTCAAGTGATCCACCTGCCTTGGCCTCCCTGGGATTACAGGTGTGAGCCACTGCACCCAGCCAGGAAGAGGAATTTAAAGGGCTAAAAAAAAATACCTTCATGAAAAGTAGTAGGAGTAGCAGTATTTGAACTAACCACTCAGTTCTGTTCATGTGAACTACTATTACTTTAGCTATTTTAATATATCCTTTCCTGCTTCATGCTAGAAGAATTTTGACTTATTAGGAAAGCAAGGCTTGCCAGTCAGAATGGCGATTATTAAAAGGTCAAGAAACAACAGGTGGGCCAGGAACAGTGGCTGACACCTGTAATCCCAACACTTTGGGGGGCTGAGGCAGGTAGATCACCTGAGGTCAGAAGTTTGAGACCAGCATGGCAAAACCCTGTCTTTACTAAAAATCAGAAGACTAGCCACTAGCCAGGCCTAGTGGCACATGCCTGTAGTCCCAGCTACTCGGTAGGCTGAGTCAGGAGAATCACTTGAACCCGGGAGGCAGAGGTTGCAGTGAGCTGAGATCACACCACTGCACTCCAGCCTGGGAACCTAGGTGACAGAGTGAGACTCCATCTCAAAAAAAAAAAAAAAAAAAAAAGTCCAGGCATGGTGGCTCACACCGGTAATCCCAGCACTTTGGGAGGCTAAGGCAGGCGGATCACAAGGTCAAGAGATCAAGACCATCCTGGCTAACACAGTGAAACCCCGCCTCTACAAAGAAATTATACAGAAATTAGCTGGGCATGGTGGTGGGTGCCTGTATTCCCACCTACTTGGAAGTCTGAGGCAGGAGAATCATTTGAACCAGGCAAGCGCAAGTTGCAGTGAGCTGAGATCACACCACTGCACTCTAGCCGGGGCGACAGAACAAAACTCTGTTGAAAAAAAAACAACAACAACAACAAAACAGGTGCTGGTGAGGCTGTGGAGAAATAGGAACACTTTCACACTGTTGGTGGGAATGGAAATTAGTTCAACCATTGTGGAAGACAGTGTGGTGATTTCTGAAAGACCTACAAGCAGAAATACCATTTGATCCAACAGTCCCATTACTGGGTATATAAATATACATGCACATGCATGTTCATTGCAGCACTATTAACAATAGCAAAGACATGGAATCAACTCAGATGCTCATCAGTGATAGACTAGATGAAGAAAATGTGGTAAATATCCACCACAGAATACTATGCAGCCATAAATAGGAATGAGATCATGTCCCTTGTAGGGACATGGATGGAGGTGGAAGCCATTATTCTCAGCAAACTAACATAGGCACAGAAAAACAACACTGCATGTTCTCAGTTATAAGTTGGAACTAAACAATGAGAACACATGGACACAGTGAGGGGAACAGCACACACTGGCACCTGTGCTAGGGGGCGTGGGAGGGAGAGCATCAGGATAAATAGCTAATGCAACTGGGCTTAATACCAAGGTAATGGGTTGATAGGTGCAGCAAACCACCAAGGCACACGTTTACCTGTGTAACAAAACTGCACGTCCTGCACATGTATTCTGGAACTTAAAATTTTGGGAAAAAAAAATAAAAAAGGCAAGACAGTGTAGTCTGAATGGATAGGAAGATGGGACAAGCTGAACCTGGGATGGGAGTAACAAACAAGTAAATGGGAGCAGAAATGAGAATGATGAGTTCCCACCAGCTCCTTGGCTGCTCTCTTATCCAGAGATTTCTCTGTTCCTAGCTTTTTGTTTAATTTTTTCTTCATTTGTGTATTATTTAGAAAAGTAATTGTAGAAGAATGGGATGAAGTATCATACAGAATCCTTGTGTTTAATGCATGCTAACTACTTTGGGAAAAGATTTGGATAGGCTGGGAGTTTGACTGTTGGCTAAAGTGAGATGGGGGGATTAGTAGAGAATGAAAATTGTTCAGGCTCTTTGCTCGTGATGTATTGCAGATCTAGGGAAACACTCAACTTTAGGTATCTCCCTGTTGGGAATAGGTTTGAGGAACCACTGGCCAACCTGTTAAATGAACAACATCGGACAGTGAAGGAGCTATTTGAACAGCTGAAGATGAAGAAATCTTCAGCCAAACAGCAGCAGGAGGTAGAGAAGGTTAAACCCCAGAGTGAGAAAGTTCATCAGACTCTGATTCTGGACCCAGCACAGAGGAAGAGACTCCAGCAGCAGATGCAGCAGGTAATACTTTTCTTGGTCATGTGAATGTTGGGTTATACCACGGCCTAACTTTGAGGCCAGAAATGAACAGCTTTGTAAAAGTCAGAGATAGTTACCTTACTACCTGCTAAAACCATAGTACCTTCACATCAGTTAGGAGTTTGAGAAGTCATTGTGTTCATGCACTGTGGCTCAAGGAAGAGAGCACACAAGGACACTGATGGTATTTGGAAATACAGATTTCAAAGAGTCCTTAGTAATCTGTTCTGAAATTTAACAGCCTTCACTGTGAGAAGTGTTTTAGTTTTATTTTTCTAATCTCAATCCATCTGGTTTGAGGTTAAACTTCCTCTGGTTCTGTCATTTTGTTCAAGGGAACATGTCTGAGAAATTTATGCCAAGATCCCATGTTCTCTTAGTCTCTCCAGAAAGCAAAATATGTGTGATAAAGTTGCAGACATCTTGGTTAATGTCTCTGTGGGGGCTGGATACAGTGGCTCACACCTGTAATCCCAGCACTTTGGGAGGCTGAGGTGGGAGTTCAGGAGCAGCCTGGGCAAAATAGTGAGACCCCGTCTCTACAAAAAATAAATTAGCAGGCATGGTGTCATGCATGTGTGGTCCCAGCTACTTGGGAGGCTGAGGTGAGAATTGCTTGAGCATAGGAGGTTCAGAAGACAGGGAACCATGATTGCATCACTGCATAGCAGCCTGGGTGACAGAGGGAGATCCAGTATCCAAGAAAAAAAAAAACTTCTCTTGGTTCCTGAAATGGCAGTGTCATAACATGTCACTGTATTATTTTCTTTCTCTCCCCAGCACGTTCAGCTCTTGACCCAAATCCACCTTCTTGCTACCTGCAACCCCAATCTCAGTTCGGAGGCCAGTACCACCAGGATATTTCTTGTAAGGTTCCAAATATCCCTAATTCTAAAGACTAGAATATGAAATTAGCTTGCCAGATTATTTCTCACACTTGTTCACTGATCATAATCTATATTCTTTTGGGCATTTTTTATTGCTTTGCCTACTTTCTCTTAAGGCTTCCTGTGTTTGCTAGGAGAACATAAGCCACTAATTCCCATGAAAGGACAAGGAGTGTATTCAGTTTTCTTAATACTGTCCTTCTGATATTTTTATTGAGTCATCCTCATCTTTAGATCCAACCTAGCTGCTTAGGTTTTTGGTACCACTGTTCCTTTTATAGATGTTGAGACTGGGCATGGTGGCTACACCTGTAATCCCAGCACTTTGAGAGGCCAAAGCAGGCAGATTGCATGAGCCCAGGAGTTCGAGACCAGCCTGGTCAGCATGCTGAAAGCCTGTCTCTACAAAAAAAATGCAAAAGTTAACCAGATGTGGTGGTACAGGCCTGTAGTCCCAGCTACTTGGGAGGCAGAGGTGGAAGGATGGCTTGAGCCTGGGAGGCAGAGGCTGCAGTGATCTGAGATTACGCCATTGCACTCCAGCCTGGATGGCAGAGTGAAACCTGGTCTCTACAAATTAATTAACTAATTAAATAAAAGTAATAGTCTTAATTCTTGCCTGGGTGCAGTGACTCATGCCTGTAATCTCAACACTTTTGGAGGCTGAGGTGGCCGGATCACTTGAGGTCAGGAGTTCGAAAACAGCCTGGCCAACATGGTGAAATTCAGTCTCTACAATATTGCTGGGCGTGGTGGCAGGTGCCTGTAATTAATCCCAGCTACTCAGGAAGTGGAGGCAGAAGAATCGCTTGAGCCTGGGAAGCAGAGGCTGCAGTGAGTCAAGATTGCACCACTACACTCCAACCTGGGCAACAGAGCAAGACTCCGTCTCAAAAAAATATATATCCGTGGCCGGGTGCAGTGGCTCATGCCTATAGTCCCAGCACTTTGGGAGGCCAAGGTGGACAGATCACTTGAGGTCAGAAGTTCATTTTTCTAGTTCAGGAGCTGGACCATATGTTCCTTAGTGAGAAACACTAACTCTAAAAGTAAAACAAGAATATAATCCCTGAACATCTGAGAACTCAGGCGTAATCTTAACAGAGTAGTTTATTGCAAAAGACTTTTATGATGATTTTTACCCGTTTTTATCTTATAGTAGGAAGGCCAGCTTCTCGTTTAGATTCTAAAGGCTACTGGTATTAATTGTCTGGAATTGTCTTAGATCTTCTTTGTGTCCTGTTTTCCCAGAAAGAGCTGGGAACCTTTGCTCAAAGCTCCATCGCCCTTCACCATCAGTACAACCCCAAGTTTCAGACCCTGTTCCAACCCTGTAACTTGATGGGCGCTATGCAGCTTATTGAAGACTTCAACACACATGTCAGCATTGACTGCAGCCCTCATAAAACTGTCAAGAAGACTGGTAGGAGACAGATGTGTCAGCTTTAAGTTTTTACTTGCGGTGAGAGGTGGTGGGAATCTTATCCCATAGATAATTTCCTAGGATACTTGCCTATGAATGGAAGACACAGGACATTTGTAATTTCTTCCTTCTCTCTTTTATCCTTTTTCTCTGTACTCATTGTCTAAATTCTAGAATTCTATGGTAATCTCTGGGCCTGGGTAAGGCATGGAGGCAGTGGACAGGATAGGAATATGGGAGGTAGAGAGTTGAGGCTCAGTGCTAAGAATTGGAATTCAGCAATGTGAGGGGTAAGTATTAAGAGTCAGATCAAGACAAACTGGGCCTGGTAAAGATGAAAGTCAGGTGGTAAAATTTGATCATGTTCAGATTTTTACTCTTCATTAAGATTAACTAATTTTGTATACCCTACTGACTGTAGCATAAGTGATATCTCCATTCTGAATGAAATGCCGATTTGGGAGTTAGGCACAAGTTAGAGATTGTACATTTGCCATGTTCAGTATTTTAAAGAAATTTGCAGGTTTAGATTCTACCTTGCATTGGTTTTCTATTTTTTGGGAAAATATTTGCTGTTTACTTAAGCCAAATATTTGCTTCTGATTTGTTTCCTGGTTTAGCAAATTAGCTGTGATTTATTCTGGATTTGGGTTTGTCTTTGGATTCTATTTTAAATCCTGAGTCTTATCATTAAGTTGAATATAGTTGAATTTAAGTGTATTATATTGTAGGCATGGATCTCAAACTAATAGCTCTAGTAAATGATAAATGAAATGGTAATGAAAACTTCATTTAATACCAAATAATAGTAATATCTTACACATCTGGTGTCCTGTGTTTTTCTTCTGGAGATATAAAAATAATAGTTATGGAAGGAGAAATATGATTATAGTAGTTTTGTCTCTAGAAATGCAGAGGTGCCTGAAATTGAGAGTCTGAGAGAGGGAGACAGAAATGAATGAGACTGAATTGTCTCATTCCTTTTATGGTTCTTTTGTTCCCAATCTCAGGAGGAATCTGGGAGAACTTAAAGTTAAGTAAGAATCAAATAAAAGTAAAATTTGGAATAACAGATTTGTGAGGGAGATTAAAGAAGTTGGAATCTTATCCTGGAAGAAAGAAAGCATTGTTGAAGGTCTCTTATCTTTCAAGGATTTAAAGGGGGAAGGAAGTAAAAAAAATTTTGAGCATACACCATGTGCCAGGTATTACTAGGTGCTTTTTAAGTGTTTGTTTTACTTAGTGAATAAAATGTTCCACACAGAAAGAATGAGAATCAACTTGTATTGCCATTGAATGGGACTCCCTTTGACATAATATTAGCTTAAGAAAGGCAATGGAAACTTTTGGGGGATGTTGGGCAGATGGGAGAGAATCAAGTTAGATAAGGACAACTCTACCTAAATGCAAAAATGCATTTACAGGCTTTTATGAAGCCCTCTTTTGTCCTAGAAGTTGATTCATCAGAGATTTATTTTCTTATAGCCAGTGAATTTCCCTGTTTGCCAAAGCAAGTGGCTTGGATCCTGGCCACAAGCAAGGTTTTCATGTATCCAGAGTTACTTCCAGTGTGTTCCCTGAAGGCAAAGAATCCCCAGGATAAGATTCTCTTCACCAAGGCTGAGGACAAGTAAGTGTTTACTCTGAGGAATCAAAACAGC
>PVKP010032104.1:0-26281 GCA_004027715.1 Plecturocebus donacophilus | reverse complement strand
TCCCAGAGCCCTGGGGTAACAGGCATGCACCACCATGAGCAGCAGCCCCCTAGCTTGTTCCGCCTTGGGCTCGGGAGGGACTGGTCCTGCCTTTTTCTCTCTCAGAGGCCACGCCCCTGGGCAAGCGGATGGACAGCAAGATCCGGGTCCCAGTCCGCTACTGCATGCTGGGCAGCCGCGACTCTGCCAGGTCAGACTCACCCCAAGCCCTGTCCTGCCCCAGCGCCCCTGGATTGCCTGCCGGTCTAGGGGTAGCAAGGGCATGGGTGGGGGTGAGACAGAGCTTCAGATCCTCAGAGCTGTGGGGTGGGGGCGAGGGAGGAGCCTGGGGAGTGGTTCCTGAGGCTGTGCAGTCTTCCTGGCCCCTACAGGAACCCCCACACTCTGGTGGAAGTCACATCCTTTGCAGCCATCAACAAGTTCCAGCCGTTCAACGTGGCTGTTTCCAGCAACGTGCTGTTCCTGCTGGTGTGTGGCCCACCTTGTCCAGGGCCAGTGGAGCCCGGTCGGGGGGCAGCGGGAGGGGCTCCCCGGTGTGTCAGTTCCGTGAGAGCTGGGGCTTTGGCTGCTTTGTTTGCTACTGGTACACTGTGGGTGCTCAATGTATGAAGGAGGGTGCATGGCCAGGCGTGGGGGCTCACAGCTGTAATCCCTGCACTGAGAGGCCAAGGCAGCGGGTCATCTGAACTCAGTAATTCAAGAGCGGCTGGGCAACATGGTGAAACCCCACCTCTACTGAAAATACACAAGTTAGCTGGGCATGGTGGTGCGCACCTGTAATTCCAGCTACTTGAGAGGCTAAGGCTTGAACCTGGGAGGGAGGTTGCAGTGAGCCGGGATCGTGCCACTGCACTCTAGCCTGGGCGATAGAGCAAGACTCGGTCTGGAATAAAGAGAATGAGGGTGCAGGCTGGCTCCAGTGTTGGGCAGGGCCACTGCCTGATCCATCTTCTGCTGTCCTTCCCTTCCCCAGGACTTCCACAGCCACCTGACTCGGAGTGAAGTCGTGGGTTACCTGGGGGGCCGCTGGGACATCAACAGCCAGAGTGGGTATCCAGGGCTGGGTAGGCAGGGGACGTGGAGGGACCAAAGATCACAGGGTAACAGCCACCCTTCCCCACAGTGCTGACAGTGCTCAGAGCCTTCCCCTGTAGGAGCCGGCTCGGGGACGCAGACACTGCAGCTGCCATTGAAGAGGAGGTGAGGGGCTGCCTGGGAGGTGGCATTCTGGGAAGGGTTGGGGAGGGATGTAGCTGTCCTGGTGACTGGCCAGTGGCTGGCAGTGTCACCATCTCTGTGCCTGAAGGCCCACGGTGAAGGGTTAAGAGCACTGCTTTCTTTTTTTTTTTTCCTTGAGACAGAGTCTTGCTCTGTCTCCCAGGATGGAGTGCAGTGGCGTGATCTTGGCTCACTGCAACCTCCAACCTTCTGGATTCAAGCGATTCTCCTGCCTCAGCCTCCTGACTACCTGGAATGACAGGCATGTGCCTCCATGCCTTGCTAATTTTTGTATTTTCAGTAGCGAAGGGGTTTCACCATGTTGGCCAGGCTGGTTTTGAACTCTTGACCTCAGGTAATCTGTCCGCTTCGGCCTCCCACAGTGCTGGGATGACAAGTGTGAGCCACTGCACCTGGCCTAAGAGCACTGCTTTTTGGCACACCTCGCCCTGCTGCTGAAACCTCGCCAGCCCCCTCCCCTCTCACAGCCTGGGTTTCCTCCTACTGTCAAATGAGCAGCTTAAATGAAAGGTCATCAGATCCAGGCATGGGGGCTCACACCAGGAATCTCAGCGCTTAGGGAGCCCAAGGCAGGAGAATTGCTGGAGCCCAGGAGTTCCACACCAGCCTGGGGCCACAGCAATACCTCGTCTCTAAAAAAAAAAAATCAGCCAGGCATGGTGGCACACACCTGTAGTCCCGTCTTCTTGAGAGGCTGACGCAGGAGGATGGATTGAGTCCGAAATGTCGAGGCTGCATGAGCTGTGATGGCGCCACTGCACCCCAGCCTGGGTGACAGCAAGATCCTGTATCTAAAACAGTAAAAAATGAAGAGCTGCCAATAATGAATGCTTTTTTCCAGGCCTCATCTAGTAAAGGCTCAGGAAGTACCAGCTGCCCTTTTTTTTTTTTCCTCTCTTCTTGAGACACGATCTTGCTGTGTTGCCCAGGCTGGAGTACAGTGGCATAGTCAGGGCTCACTGCAGCATCAACTGCCCGGGTGCAAGGGATCCTCCTGCCTCGGCCTCCAGAGTAGCTGGGAGCACAGACACACGCCACCACACTTGGCTTTTTTTTTTTTTTTGAGATGGAGTCTTACTCTGTCACCCAGGCTGGAGTGCAAGGGTGTGGTATTCACTCACTGCAACCTCCGCCTCCCGGGTTCAAGCGATCTTCCTGCCTCAGCCTCCAGAGTAGCTGGAACTACAGGCGCTCACCACACCTGGCTAATTTTTGCATTTTTAGTAGAAGCAGGCTTTCACTATGTTGGCCAGGCTGGTCTCGAACTCCTTACCTCGTGATCCGCCCGCCTTAGCCTCCCAGAGTGCTGGGATTACAGGCGTGAGCCACCATGCCTGGCCAGTATCTTTATTTCAGAGGCTTACTCTGTCACCCGGCCTGGAGTGCAGTGGCACAATCTCAGCCCGATTCAACCTCTGCCTCCCGGGTTAAAGCGATTCTCCTGCCTCAGTCTCCTGAGTAGCTGGGACTACAGTTGCTCACCACTATACCCAGCTAAAGTTTGTATTTTTGGTAGAGAAGGGGTTTCTCCACATTCGCCAGGCTCGTCTCGAACTCCTGGCCTCCCACAGTGGGGGAATTATGGGCGTGAGCCACTGCGCCCGGCCTGTCTTTATTGAGTGCCCACTGTGTGGCAGCCATTATTCCTTAAGCTGGGGTACCGTGGTGAACAAAACAACTTTCAGGTACTGGCTTTGTGGCCGGGTATGTCTTTTACTTAGATATACTTGTGGGCTGTCTCTCTAGCTGCCACTGGGCTCAGGATACACAGCAGGGGCTCATTCAGGGCTAGGCGGCTGCGTGAGTTCACTGGAGCCGTTCAGACCCCTGCGCCCCCTGAGCTGTGCCTCTGTCCCCAGATCTATCAGAGCCTGTTCCTGCGGGGCCTGTCCCTGGTGGGCTGGTACCACAGCCACCCGCACAGCCCGGCGCTGCCATCGCTGCAGGACATCGACGCGCAGATGGACTACCAGCTGCGGCTCCAGGGCTCCAGCAACGGCTTCCAACCCTGTCTTGCCCTGCTCTGCTGTATGCCACCGGCTGGGGCCGTGGGGGGCGCAAGAGGGGGATGCCGGGCCACCCGAGCCCGCAGGCCCAGCCCTCTCTCCCTCTCCTCCGCCAGCTCCTTACTACTCTGGCAACCCAGGCCCCGAATCCAAGATAGCACCTTTCTGGGTGACTCCTCCTCCCGAGGTAGGTGGGGCTGCCCGGGGGACTGGCGTGCCTGGAGGGGGAGTACCTGGGCATTTGGGTCGCGACTAGGCAGGGGCCCCTGATTCTGAGCTCCACAGGAGAACTGGGGCCCTGGTTTCTCCATCTGTGAAGTGGGAACATGACTGCTGCTGGGCTGAGGCTTTGGTGAGCCTGGCGTGGGGCCTCCGTGTGTAGTTCACTGCTGAGTGCCAAGAGGGTTCCCATCCTGAACCCTGCCTGGCTTCATTCCCTAAGCCCGCCCTGAAGTCAGAGGTCAGCCCTGGAAAGTAATTTCAGAGTCCTGGCTCTCTTCTGGGCCTCTCCCAGAGGGAGGATACTACCCCGCCTCCCTGGTCCCACCGCGAGGTACCCATCCCAGTGCAGAGCTAGGCTGGGGTATGCACTCCCATTCCCAGCCCAGGCACTGCCCATTGTCCCCAGCTGCCATGGGCTGGGGGCTGGAGCGGCTTCTCTGACCGACCCGTGTCCCTACCAGCAAAGGCCGAGCGACTATGGCATCCCTATGGACGTGGAGATGGCCTACGTCCAGGACAGCTTCCTGACCAATGACATCCTTCACGAGATGGTGAGCTTGCTGCAGGCAGGGGCTGGCAGTGTGCAGCAGGGTGCACGTGTTGGTCTGCTCTCCACTGGTGGGCTCGGGAAGCTATGGCTGGTGGCGCCTTGGGGGCCTGGGTCAGGGCTTTTTCCATCCCTCTCAGGACAGAGTCCCAGGTCCTTGCCAGGGCCCCTCCAACTTCTGTCCTCCCTCATTGACTGCCTGCTATTCTCCAAGGGGCTGGCCTCTTCTGCCAGGCTCTCCAGTGGACCAACCCCAGCAACTTTGGTGGTACCTGGATGAACATTTAACAGTTGTACGTTCAACATTCATAAACTAGGCTAGACACAGTGGCTCCTGCCTGTGATCCCAGCACTTTGGGAGGCTGAGGCGAGTGGATTACCTGAGGTGAGGAGTTGGAGACTAGGCTGGCCAACATGGTGAAACCTGGTCTCTACCGAAATGCAAAAAGTAGCCAGGCATGGTGGTGGACGCCTATAGTCCCAGCCACTCGGGTGGCTGAGGCAGAATTGCTTGAACCCAGGAGGTGGAGGTTGCAGTGAGTGAGATAGCACCACTGCACTCCAGCCTCAGCAACAGAGTGAGACCCCATCTCAAGAAAAAAACCCAAATTAGTTCATCAAACCTACGACCTCACAGGTGTCACTGCTGGGATGAGGTGGACCCAGGGCCATGTCAGGCCGGTGTGGTTCTGGAGAACTGGGCTCAGTGAGTGCAGGTCCAGGTGGACCTGTCGTGGCAGCCACCTGGGTAGCGCGGCTGTCTCCCCCTCCAGAAAGCACTCCTGGCCTTAAGCTGGATGAGCCTCCAGCTAAGGTCGCTCCTGATCTCTGTGGCTATCTGTTAGTGTCCTGGGCCTGCCTGAGACTGGAACACAGGAGAGGGGCCAGTGCACCTTGGGCAGGGAGGGAGCCTGGGAGTGATGCTGCCCTGTCCCGCAGATGCTGTTGGCGGAGTTCTACAAGGGCGCCCCTGACCTCGTGAGGCTCCAGGAACCCTGGAGCCAGGAGCACACCTACCTCGACAAGCTGAAGGTGAGCCCCACATCCCCCGCAGACCTCCTAACGGGGTCCCAGGAGAGGCCCCCGGGGCAACCTAAAAGGTGGCACTAGTGAACCCCATGGGCCCAGCTGGCAGAGTGCACCTGACCCTGGTCACCCCAAGGCCACCCTAGCAGGGTGCAGGCCAGGTTTTATTGGACTGTGGAACTTGAAGTCCTGGCAGCGCTGGACAAGGTCCCAGCAGTAGGTTTTGGGAATGGCTCCCTGCAGAGGGCCCAGGATCCTGGGATGTTTGCCTAAGGGCCTGGCTGTCCCTGTGTGTCTTAGGGTAATTCCTGCTGTCACCCTACCCTGCAGAGAAAGGGGCTTGTTCTGATTAGCTCTCAGCTGGCTCTCAAGGCTGTGATGTTGCCATGGGTGCCTGGGACCCAGGCAGGGTGGGGCTGAGGTGAGGGCAGGATCAGGAACCTGTGTGTAAGTCCCACCCCTCCACACAGCACCGCCACTCCCAGAAACCAGGTCCTCCAGTTACATACCGCTCCTTTGGCTTAGCAGCAGGCTGTGTTGTGGGACCCTAGCCCTGTGCCTTGGTCTTGGGGGACTCAGGCAGGCTGCTGGACTTGGACGGTGAGGTGTGGGGCTGGCCTGGACCCCTGGGCACAGCCTGAGGCCCAGCCCTCTCGTTTCAGATCTCCTTGGCCAGCAGGATGCCCAAGGACCAGAGCCTATGCCACGTGCTGGAGCAGGTGTGCAGTGTCCTCAAGCAGGGGAGCTGAGCCTCCCAGGGCAGGGTGGGCTCCAGATGGGCTCAGGTAATAAAGAAATGGAAGCAGCAGCCAGCTGTGCTGGTCTCCCCAAGGCTAGAGTTAAGGTGGCTGGGTGCCCAGGCTGGCACTATCACCTCAGCCCCTGCACCCGGGAACTGGTACAGGAGCCTCAGGCTCTGCAGCATGTGTGGGCACAGGGGACCTCCTGGGGTGTGGGCAGCAGGCCCGCCTCTGCACCAAGACTAGGCAAGGGGCTGTAGAAAGAGACATTTAATACTTCTGTTTACAAAATTCAGGTGTACATTTCAGTTTGCCCTGGACAATGCCCAAGGCTATGTACTCATCTGTGCTGGGGTGTCTGTCCTTCATGTACTGCTAAGAGAGGTGCAGAGCAGAGCCTGGGGTACAGAGGCTTCGCCGGGCCACGGGAGGAGGGGAATGTGAATGTGGCCTGGCCCAGAGGACTCCCCCATTTCACTGATTTTTGGATTGGGCGAGAGAGGAAGCAGATGCTGGGGCTGCGGCCCTGCTGGTCCGGGCAGGGGTCTCAGGGACTCTGGAGCTGCCTGCCTTGATCTAGAGGAAAGGGCTGGGCCACTTCCCACAGGGTGGGGTGGGGAGGCTTGGCCACCAGGTACTGGAAGTTTCGCTCACTGGAGCCTTTGTGCTTGGCCCTCAGCAGTGTGGCTGGGGCCGTGGTCCCGTCTAAGGTGTGCTGGGGGGTGTGTCAGTGGCTGGTGGTGGCAGCTTGTGCCTGAGTGACACAGGCCTCTGTGGGCCTGGCTAGGGGCAGTTAAAAAGCTGAAAAGGTACTTGAGGGCGGGGCCTGGGAGCTTGGGGCCCTGCAGGAGGCCATTTTCTCTGGCCTCAGGCAGCGCTACCCCAAGGATCCCAGCTGGCCTCTGTCCCCGGGGCTGCAAGCTGACATCAGGCCCGAAGTGATGAGGGCCTCTGCCCTGGCCATGGGGAGGAGTGTGTGTGCGAGGCGGGGGTGCAGTGGCCCTGGAGTCGGGCCAGGGCCCATCGCCAGCACCAGGCTGGGAGGGGATTTAAAACCAGGGTTTAGGCCAGGCACAGTGGCTCACTTCGGGAGGCCAAGGCAAGCAGATCGTGAGGTCAGAAGTTCGAGACCAGCCTAACATGGAGAAACCCCATCTCTACTAAAAATATAAAATTAGCCGGGCATGGTGGTGCATGCCTGTAATCCCAGCTACTGAGGAGGCTGAGGCAGGAGAATCGCTTGAACCTGGGAGGTGGAAGTTGCGGTGAGCCGAGATTGCACCACTACACTCCAGCCAGGGCAACAAGAATGAAACTCCGTCTCAAAAACCAGAGTCCTGTCTGAGCCACCCCACAGGGGCACTCAATCCCATCCCGTTAAGGCCGCAGGACTCGAGGGCAGGCAGTGGGCTGGGCCCCCGTGGGATGAGGACGGAGGTGGGGGCCACCCAGAGGAACTTTAGTGTTTCTGAGAGCACCGTAGTGTTGCCCCGCCTCGGCCAGCTGGGCGAGGAGTTGGGGAGTGGGGAGGAGGCTGGCGCCATGGAGTTGGGAAGGGAGCCATCACCATTGGGGGTCAGCACTAGTATAAACAGGCATCCCCACCCACTGAGATAAGCCCCCCTACCCAAGTGTGGGGCCCTGCTCAGGGAGTACCTCAAGGGCACCGGCAGGCGGGGACACCGCCCTGGCTGCAGGGGCCCCGTAGAATGCAGGAAACCCGGCAGGGGTGGTGGCCAGTGTGGACGGAGGGGCAGGGTGTGGTCCCCGGCGAGTCACTGTGGCAAAGGCACGAGCACCTCCACGTAGCTGAGTGGGAAGAAGCCCGACTGGCCATCCAGCATGCCCTCGTACCAGTTCTCATCGATCTGGTTGGTCAGCGTGATGACGTCGCCCTCACGGAAGCCCAGCTCCCCGTCGTTCTCAGGCTCAAAGTCATATAGCGCCTTGCAGCTTGGCTGGTCCAGGGGCGCTGGGGACGGGAGTGGACTGTGGGGCTAGTGCGTAGGCTGGGGCTCCAACACCTCACCCCACCCAGTCTAGGGTCTCAACTCAGACCTGCTGTGGGGGCTACCCCCTGCCCCTGCCACTTCTGGGGTCCAGCCTCTACTGCCACCCAGGAGGGAGGATGGGAGAGTCTTGGTAAGTGGTCACCACAGCTGCTCCTGAGAGGTACTAGGGACACCCAGTGCTGCTGGGGTGACAAGGAATGACCAGATCCCCTCAGCCCTTGCAGCCACCATACAGCCTAGAGCTGGGCTGATGCCTTTGGCAGTCACAGCAGCGGGGACACGGCAGTCCCTCATTCACACGGTGAGGCTGAGACCCAGAGAGGTGGCGTCTTGCAAGGTATGGGCCTGTGCCCACGCTGGGCTCCTTGCTTGGGATGGGCAGAGGATCAGGTTAGAAGGCAGCACTGAGGCTGTGGCGGGCCTGGGACACTCACGCATGCTCCTGCTAGGGGTCCGGATGGGCTTGTCGGAAGATCGGAAAGACAACGAAGCTAAATGCAACCAAAACGCAGAGGCTGTGGGCTCAATATGGTCGAGCAGGGCCTCTTCTGCAGCAGGCCGGGGCCAGCCCTTGCCGTCCACCGTGGTGGTCCAGATGGAGCAGGGCTGAGAGCTGCGCCCAGGGGCCTGGTGCACAGAGACCCGAGACTGGCCCACCCTCAGCCACCTCCACCCACTGGCATCCACCTCCAGAAGATGGCTCCACGCCCCATTACCTGTGATCTTGGGGGCTGAGGCGCAGGGGAAGCCCCCATTGGACTGCTCAGGCTCTCCGAGGTCAAAGGGCTCCCGGGGCTTGGGCTTATACTCCCGTTTGGGGCGAGAGGAAGCTTCGCGCATCCTGTGAAGGGAGGCAGCCCCACCCTCATGTTTACACTGCTGCCTAAGGGGTGGTGACACCCAGACTCTGGAACGTGACTCGACTGGCAAGTCTACTCAGAGGGCCTCCAGCCTGGACCCGCACCTTGAGGGTGCCTCAGAGGCTGGCGAGCAGCTGCATCCTGCTACAGCCTCTACCTGCCGTGCCCCCAGTCACATTCTTCCTGCCTCCGCACTATGTTCCCCACCACAGCCGGTGCCCGACACACGCCAAGGCCCTGAAGCAGGTTCAGAGAGGGGAGGCTGGGTGTCCCTGAGGCAGCAGAAAGTACAGCCAGGGAGGGGACAGGCACGTGATCAGAAGTCTAAGGGCCTGCATCGGGGGTAGGGCTTGGTGTTTCAGAGTTCTCAGACCCCTGGCTACTCTGACCTCAAAGCCCTCAGTCCTCTGGGGACCAGCCCCTCCCTGGACTTGACCCTGGCACACAGTGCCCAGGAAGAATCCAGGGCACTGCTCTGCCAGGCACTCACCCGAGCGAGGCGTGCTGCCCACACCCGCCAGCAGAGGGCGCATGGCAGCACAGGGCCCGGCTCACCTGCGCTTGAGCTTCTCGGCCAGCTCGTCCAGGATCTGCACGGCCTGCCGGTGGTAGTCCAGCTGTGCGTCCACCAGAGCCGAGAGCTGACTCACCTGTTCGATCTGCGGGGACAGCAGGGCTCAGGGGCTCCTGCCAGTACAACTGTCCTGTGCCCGCCCTGACTCCAAGGTAAAGCCATAGGAGGCGAAGAGGCCAAGAGGGGCCTGGGGCCTGCACCCTCAGCCGTCCCTGCTGCAGCGGCCAGGTTGCTGCCGCCACCCCAGCCCCCAAGGATATGGCGCCCCCAGAAACTCACATCCGTCTCCAGGAGGTTGTGCATGCTGGTTTCTGCCACCTCCTTGGACTCCTCGAACTTCTCCAGTGCCTGGCGCAGCTCCTCATCGGGGATCTTGCCTTGCCGCTTCTTCTTGTAGTCGAAGTCCAGGCGGCGGCCCTCCAGCTTCTTCAGGTGGTGCTGGGGACAGTGGGGGACACAGGTCACACCAGCAGCAGCTGGAGGGCCGCCCCATGCAGGGCCTTGACCCGCCGTCCCTGCTCCACGGGGGACTCGCCTGCCTCAGCGAGACCAAGGGCAGTGCCAGAGCTGGAGTGAGGTGAGGGTGGCAGGAACGGGGCCTGCGCCATCCAGCAGGGCAAAGGGACAGGCCTGGGGCTGGTGCAGGGGCAGCACCTGGATCTCCTTCAGGTCTTTCTCGCACAGGTTCTGGAGGGGGTCGATGAAGTTCTGCTTGACCTCTATGTCCAGGGAGTCCTTCACTTCTGCCAGGCGCTTCATAGACTCGCCAGCGTCCAGCAATGCGTCACCTGTGGAGAAGCAGTGGGGGAAGCCATCACAGTGGACCTGGGACTGCTGGACTGAGACTCTCCTTAGCTTTTTTCAGACAGGGTCTCGCTCTGTTGCCCAGGCTGGAATGCAATGGTGCAGTCTCACCTAACCGGAGCCTCCAACTGGGCTGAAGCCATGCTGGCACCTCAGCCTCCCAAGTAGCTGGGACCACAGGTGTGCACCACCACATCCGGATCCTTCCCAACTACCACTCATTTTTTTTTGAGACGGAGCTTCGCTCTTGTTGCCCAGGCTGGAGTGCAATGGTGCAATCTCAGCTCACTGCAACTTCCGCCTCCCGAGTTCAAGCAAGTCTCTTGCCTCAGCCTCCCAAGTAGCTGGGATTACAGGCACATACCACCACACTAGGCTAATTTTTGTATTTTTAGTAGAGACAGGGTTTCTCCATGTTGGTCAGGCTGGTCTTAGAACTCCCATCCTCAGGTGATCCATCTGCCTCTGCCTCCCAAAGTGCTGGGATTACAGGTGTGAGCCACCACGCCCAGCCCCATCCCAACTTCTTACAGCCCCCACACTCCAGGAACTCAGAGCATAACAAAGGATCCTAAAATCTGAATCCATGCTGGATGTTAAACCAGCCCCCCTCCTGTTTGCCCTCAACAGGCTGTTTGCCCTCAACAGGCTAAAGGTGGTGGGAGGACAGATGCTGCGGGGTCCAGGCCCTGGGGAATTAATTAGCTTGAGATGGGGAAGATGTGGAGTCAAAGGAAGGAGCCCCATTGGCTGCTGGCCAGTACTGGATGGCTCTGTCTGTGCTGTCCCCTGCAACTGGAAAGCTGTGGGGACCACCAGGCATCCCCAGGGCTCAGCACAGGCAGGGACTGGGCCATGGATTGGACCTGGACCTGCCTGGCCTTGTGGGGGTGTGGCCTCCGAGGAGGGTGGGTGTGGCTTCCAGGGAGCAGAACTCACCAAAGTTGGACTCGCCCAGCTCCTTCCCATGGCGGATCATGCACTCGCCCAGGAGCCCCTCTGACTGTGGATAGCCAGGGTTCTTCACCTGGCCCCGGATTTTAGACACCGTGTTGAGCATGGTCAGCTTAGCCCGCGAGGCTGGAATAGGACGGCCCAGTGGGAGTGGGCTGTGAGGACTGCATTCCTCTGCACCAGTGGGCTGCAGCCCCCACATTCCCTGCCCCACCCTCACTTCCTGTGCCTGCAGACAGTCCAGGCCACACAAAGCACAGTGGAGGGTCCCTTCCCTGCTCCCACCAGCCTTGAAGGAGCTGGCAGCACATGGAGAGGTGACCCAGCTCCTTGGGGCAACACCTCCTCCTTCCAAGGGCTGCTTCTCCCAGAATGTGGCTACGACCAGGAACCCCTCATCTAGGGGGGTGCCAGGAAGGAGTAGGTGCAGTGGTGATGGGCAGTGGGGGGTGGGAAGGCCAAGGCTCCCGGAGTGGGTGAGGAGCTATGTCCTTTCCATTGCCTGCTCGGGTCTGCTCCTGGCAGGGCTTGAGTGGACGATGCTGGGTGTGGGTCTGCTCCATGTCCACTGCCTCCTATGGAGCCCACATTTGGGGAAAGGCTTGCATCATGGCCGGGGAGACCCAGCTCAGCGTCCCAAGGGTGGAGCCCAGGCCAGGGCCTCTGGGGAGGGGCAGCCAATACAAATAGGTCCCACAGGTGAGCTGAGGGAAGAGGCTCCCTGCTGGGACTGCTGGCTGAAAGAGGTTTAAGGCTGCGACAGCCTTGAGGAACCGGCTGGCCTGAGTGACACCAACAGAGGGGCTGAGCTGCTGGCTGAGGTGGAAAGGCAAGCACAGCCTCTGCACTCCTGGATCCAGCGGTGCCTGAAACCCGTCACCCATGAGCCTGGTGGTTCTATCAGCCCCTGCGTTCCCTCTGAGAGCCTGGGCAGGCCCTAGCAGTGGCTGGAGAGGCAGCGGCTGGAGCACCCACCTGGGTTGGGCTGTAGGTACTCGATAGTCCTGGCCAGCACTTCGGTCACTGCCTTGCTGGTGACATCCACCTTCTGTGGAGAGATGTGGCATATGAACTCCACAGCCACTGGAGGCTCAAAGTACACAAAGCCCCTGCTGCCCCACCTTCTTCCCTAACGGCCCACAGCAGGATCCCCCAACCCTCCTCCATGTCTTCAGCTCAGCCACATCCCCACGGCTGCCCACCCATCAAGTCCAGCTGACGAGGCCCCCACACCACCCCAGCTCTCCGCGCCTGCTGGGCCCATCAGGGTTGGCCGCCTCCACTATGCCCAGCAGAGGTCAGGCCCGGGCAGTGCCACCACCACACGGAGAACATGGTTTCTGCCTCACCTTCTCCATCTCTTTGAAGTCATCGTCCAGCTTGGTCCCCTCGGCCCCTCCGACCTTCTCACTGACCAGCTAAAGGACAGAAGAGGGGAAATGCTGTGAGCCCAGGGGAGGAGGAAGAGGACAAGAGGCGCTGGGCCATCTTCCAGCCACATGACATCCATAGCAGGTGGCAGAAAACCAGGCGATCAGAATGCATGCCTCGGGCACTGCTGCAGGCACCCTAGGGCCACTTGCTGACGCTGAGCAGGGTGGGCCTGCAGAGGGAGGGCAGGGTGGCCTACCCTCGTCTGTGTGTCCCGACTGCCACTTAGTGCTGCTCACACACCCACAGAGACCCCACCTCAGCCATAGTGGAGTCCAGAGCCTCAGCCTGGGAACGCATGGCTCAGAAAACACTGCTTCCGAAAGCGCCTACACAAACATCCCCATAGATAGCAATGTGGGGATCTGCCCCCATCCTTGAATATTTTGGGTCTACTTAAAAAACATCCTGGCCAGGCGCAGTGCCTCACACCTGTAATCCCAGCACTTTGGGAGGCAGAGGCGGGAAGATCACGAGGTCAGGAGATTGAGACCATCCTAGCTAACATGGGGAAACTCTGTCTCTACTAAAAACACAAAAATAAGCTGGGTGTGGTGGTGTGCACCTGCAGTCCCAGCTACTCAGGAGGCTGAGGCAGGAGAATCGCTTGAACCCGGGAGGTGGAAGCTGCACTCCAGCAGCCTGGTAACAGAGCGAGATTCCGTCTCAAATAAGAAAAAATCCTGCCGGCTCAGCTGGGAGAGGCAGCAGGAAGTGACAGTTAAAAGCACAGGTGCAGGCAGCCAGGCAGGGACGCCGCCACTCTCCTGCACTCTGTTGTCTGACTCTGTGGGATGGGTGGGACAGCCCGGCTCTTGCCACATGGACACTGAGGCTCACAAGGCAGTCGGCATAGGCCTGGCACACCTCAGTCCTCATGGCTCTCAGCTACGGTAACAGCGATGACAATGACAGGCACGTACGGCGTCTCTTTCGTGTGTGGGAGGCAGAAGCAAGCACTGAATCCCCAAACCTCTGACAGTGCCTGGGATGTGAAAAACAGCCCTGAAATATCCCAAGGAACGTGGTGGAACCCCTCAACCCCAGCACCGCTGTCTGAGCACAGGCGCTGCCTTTTTCACCCGGGCATCCCGTGTGTGCCTGGAGCCAAGAGATGCCTCGCAGGGAGAGGAGGGACCTTGTGAGGCCCTTCCCAGCACACAGTGCTTCATGAGGAGCTGAGTGGCTGCCGGGCCCTGCCCTCTGGAGGCTAAGTGTCACAGGGTGTGCCATCTCTGAAGCCATCGGCAACTTTAACGTCCCAGGTCTGGTCACTTGTGTGAAGATGCACACACAGCCTGGGCAGGGGTGTGAGGTGTTGCATGCCGTGGGCTGGTGACTGTTGACATGGAGGCTGTGGGCTGTGCCCTGTGCCCCTGGACCAGGCATCCATGGTGTTCCCCAGGTCTAGCTGGTGCTTGCCTGCCAAAACCCCACCATTCTTGTCCTGGTGCTGGCTCCAAGCTGTTTCAAGACGTGGCCAAGGGATGCCGCGAGTGTCCCTGTGGTGCCACACTGCATTGGCCTTGTGGGGCTGGGGAGTGTCCAGCAGGGCAATCAAGAGTTCAGGACGCAGCCCAGGGGGAAGTGACCCAAGAGCAGGAAGTTGCTTGAGCCTGAAGCTCTGCCCACATCAGGTACCTAGTACACCCTCTAGCCCATATCTGGAGGTCACAGCCCAGGGCACCATGAGTGCAACTGCCCCCAATCCAAAGCTTTGCAAACGGCAGCCTGCCCAGAGTACACTGCTGCTCTCATGTCCTGTCATCCTGCCCAGAAACATACCAGCCCCTTTCCCGTTGAATTCCCAGCCCTCCTCCAAGGTTCCGCTCTGGAAGCCCCCATGACACAGGACGGGCCTCACCCATGCATCAAGACCCTTTCTATCCACAGGCCGGGAGGAAATGTAAGATCCCGGGGGCTTGACAAGGTCCCACCGCCTGCCCTGCCCGATGTGTCCTCTCACACTCAAGCTTCCCCACCAGGCCTCAGCATTCGGTTTTCTAAGATGGGGCTGGGGGTGGCGTGCGCTTTGTGGGGCTCTGCCTTCCTGTGCAGGGTACACCGGGCATTCAGTGAGCACAGGACCCCAGAGCTCTGACCCCTGTCCCTTTCCCGCCTGTGGGTTGGTGGCTGTCAACTCAGCTGCACCTTGGAAGCTTCTTAGAAATCCCCTCATCACATCCACAGCAAGAGCGCTGGGCTCTGGGCCTAGGAGGGGACCCTGGCACAGATGAGAGGCAGGAAGGAAGCAGGAAGTGGCCCTCGTGAGGCGGGAGAGTGGGGCTGCCCTCCATTTCGCTGAAGGCATTAGGAGGGAGGAGCCTACCCTCCCTAGGTGTTTTTGGGGCGTTCCACTCTATTTCTTGGGACAGTTTCAGTTCTTTTGATTGTGGCAAGAAAAGACGTGCTCAGAGCCAGCGGCTGCCAGAGAGGGAAATGAGTGGCTGATGCGAGACGACCCTTCTGGGAAGTCGGGAGGAGAACTGAAGCCTGCAGGTTGAGAAACCGCACCTTCCGGGCCGACGCCACCCCGGCCCCAGACCTGCCCAGGCGGGACCTGGTGTGTGGGCTGACAGGAGCGGCTCCGTCGCGGCCCTTCCCCAGCCCCTCACCTCACATAAGGCAGGAAGACAGGCCCTGCCAGCGGGGACCACATCCTGCTTCTGCGGGGAAGGGCTGAGGACCTACCTGGTGGCCTCTGGTTCCGGCCCCAGCCCCACCTGTCCATCTCACCTGGGAATCCAGGACCCTGCCTTCCTAAGCCCCAGGAGCATTTCCTGAACCCCCATAGCCCCCTGCCTCCTTGTACCCCTGACACCCAGGAGGCTGTGCCCCAACTACCCAGGTCTCTCTGCTCAGCTCCAGCCAAGTCCCTTGTGATTGATGGTCCCCCATGGGGCAGGCACTGGGCAGGGGAAGTGACCCTGTAAGGTCCCCTCTCTCCAAGGCTCATGAGCTAGAGGCTGGCACGGATGAACCCAGGGATGAGAGGCCACGAGGGAAACACGGGAAAAACAAAGCACTGGGCCCGTGCAACACAAGCCACAGGCATAGAAACCAAGCGTGGGGTCCTGCCCGCCGGGACCCTGCCCACTGCAGCCTCTGCACCAGCACTGCCAAGCACGGGGAGCCCAAGAGTGTGCAGCAGAGCTGGGCGCCACGGGAGGCTCACCAGAGAGCGTCTTCTGGGTCAGGAGCGGGTGTTCCTAACTCTGGTGCCAGGTGAGAGCCGCCCATTGTGGGGCGGGCAGCCAGCCCCAATGCCTCCGCATTAGAGACCCTGCCCTCGGGGAGGAAGGACAGGCTGTGGTCCCGGCATCCTGCCCAGGGAGACCCTGCAGGCCAATTCTGAGCCCCGACGAGTACAGCGGACTCAGCAGTGATAATGACAGCTCTGCACATCACTCTCTCCACACCCACAAGGCTCACCTCGTGATCCCACCCTGCATGGGAGGAAACAGAGGAAAATAAGGGGGCCACTCCGTAGCCAGGATCCCAAGAAGGCTCAAGTTTGAAACCAGCCCCCACTGACCAAGTCTGCTTTGGGGTGGCAGTTGGGGGGGGTGACCGCTGCCCACTCTCCCGCATGGCCCTACCTGGACGGGGTCAGAGCACCAGCTGCAGACCCCAAGTGACCAGCCTCGGGCCCCACGAGGGCTGCCATCCTGAGAGCCACACCAGTACTTCCTCTCCCCAGTCCTGGGACAAACACAGGCTGAGCCCAAGAGGGAACACTCTCCAAGACTGCCTTTGCCTCAGGTGCTGGCTGGCCTCCCGCAGAGGCTGTGACATGTCCCTTCCTGGAGCAAGGGACACGGGGCTTCGCTAACCCTGCCAGGTGAGGACCAGGGCTGAGAAGTCACTGTGGGAGAGGCCCCGGCTCTGTCAGGCCTGGCAGTGGCCTTGGGAAGGAACTCACTATTGCCCGCTGGACACTTCCCCAGGGTTTGGCAAGACTGGCTCGTGGTCTTTTGGGTTTTTGCCCAGAGGTGCCCCGTGGAGGCCTGTCCACTCCATGCTCACGCACCCTACCTGCACCCACCACATGCATTTTCTGCCTGGGCCTGACTCTGTCACCTGTGAGCCAGCCACCTAGGAAGTGAGCGAGCTGAACAGGAAGATGGGGTTCTACCCCAGAGCACAGGACTCCTGTCTCCTAGGGAGAAGGGGGCTATTCCTTTGAAGCCGGGCATTCGTTAGAGTTTAGGCCTTTGGCTCTTTCTGGAGGGGAGCCAGGGATGCGACACACAGAACAGAGAATGCCTGGTGGGAAACTGTGAAGAGCTGTGGACTGAGAGCCAGGGCAGGGCTGAGGCGGGCAGGAGAACCCCAGGTTTTACCCTGAGGGGTGTGGGCTGCTGCCCTGCACCCGGCAGGCACAGCTGTGGTGGCCACTTGGCAGGAGCAGAAGGAAAATACCAAATCCAGCTGGCTGCTGCTGATGGACGGCCTTGGGATTTAAACATCTCAGCGGGGAAACCTGATCCATACGGCACGAGAACACACGCACTCGCCTCAGGCTCAGTGCCCCAGCAGACAATTTGTTCTGATGAATTAACAGGTATTTTTTCTTCTTTTAAAGAAGAAAGCTGGCGTGGGGGAGGGCAGGGGAGGGCTGTTGCAGCCCGGCCAGCAGGGATGTGCCACATGTGCCTGTGGAGTGGTCAGCCCCAGCGTCCTCAGTTCTCACCACAGTCATGCTGTGGCACTCCAGAACTTCCAGGTTCACAGCAGAGGTTACCTGTCCTCCCTTGGCTGGGAAGCGGATCTCTGGCTGGCGACCACCTGCCTATCGGCATCAGTGGTGCTGTGGTGCTGCCCACCCCGTGCTACAGAGCCACCTCCTTGTCCCTCCCTGCACCCCTCCTCAGCGACATCTGTGAGAGCACAGACCACAGGGGCCTCCCCCAGTGCCAGGCACAGGGTGGAGAAATGGCAGGTGGGCACAGCTGGTCAACCACAGCAAGTATCTGGGACAAGGCCTAGTCTTTTGTGTTTTTGTTTGTAAAGAGACAGGGTCTTATTATGTTGTCCAGGCTGGTCTCAAACTCCTGGCCTCAAGCAATCCTCCTGCCCCAGCCTCCCAAAGTGCTAGGACTACAGGTGTGACAGTGTGCCTCGCCAAGGCCGTATCTTTACAGGACTCGGGGACAACAACCTCAGGACAGAGCATGGGTTGGGGAGCTGGAGACCATAGGAGGGGTCCGGACCCAGCCACCCTACAGGACCAGGGATGGGGCAGGCAGGACACACAGAACAAGAGCCACTATTCACAGTCCCATGTGCCAGCCCTCATGCTAGGCACATGGAGGAGGAAGCTGAGGGGATGTGGAGGAGGCGAGTGCTCAGTCCCTCTGCAGCGGGCACAGTTCCAGCACTGCAGCAGCGTTCCAGGTCTGGTTGGCCATGGAACAGGGTGAAATGAGGGTAGAGCCTGCAGGAGCAGCACAGTCCTGACCGGACCTGTGTGCAGAACAGCTGGAGTATGGGGTCAAGGTGGAGGCTCCAGGCAGGGGCCCAAGGATCCCTGGGGCGTGGGGAAAGCCCTGACGTGGGACAAGGGCAGGGGCCAGGGCAAGGCATGTGAGGATGTACTGTATCCGTGTCTCCGAGCCCCTTTTCCAAATGCAGCGCCTCTGCCTGCTAGCCCGGCACCTGGGAGCCACTGCCCAAACACAGGGACATCCGCAGGGCCATCGCAGCCTCTTTCCCATGAGTCAGACAGTCCAAGATGCACACAGCCTGGAGGCAGCCTGCTGCCCGGCGGCACAGGAAGCCACTGGCCTTCGTGTCCCCTTTTCCACCCGTGCTCCCAGTCTCCTGGCTCAGTGACGCCCGCAGATGCTGGATGCTTTCTGGAAGGGCAGGGGATGTGCACTTCCGGGAAGGTGGCGTGCAGCTGACCAGCCACCGGGGGCTTCCTGTTCTGTTTGTCCTTGCTGGAAACCTTCAGTGGCCCCAGTGGCATGGGGACTCTCCAGAACTGAGGCCCTCATGCACTATGAAAGCTCACCTAACAGAGGTTAGCTGGCGCAGACAGCTCTGAGCTTTCCTGTGAGAATAAACACCCGATGTGGATGGGGTTGTGGCCTGGAAACTGGGTCTGGGGCGTGGGCGGGTTTGTGGCCTGGGGGCTCCGGTCTGGGACTTGGACTGGGTGGTGGACGGGGGTGGGGGCGGCGCTCCAGGTCTGGGAGCCTGCAGGGCATCCCCAGATGAAAAGCAGGAGACTTCATTCCTGAACAGTCAGAGGGAGGAGGCCAGGAGGGGGAGGGGCAGGCGCACCACAGGTGCCAGGCGACCCTCACAGCCCGTCGGTGAGATGCCAGAAAGCCACTCCCCAACCCAAGGGAAGACGGAAGGAGGCTCTGCCCACCAGGGAGAGACCTCACCCCCCAGGGTTCTTGTAAAGCCTTGGGGCTGACTGGGCCACTGCCCACTGTGTATGCCGCACGGAAGGATCCCAACAGCCCGGCTCCCTTCAGTGTCCAAGAGTTCAGAAAGCCCTGATCTGCCACTGTCCTTCGAGCCTCCAACCTCTCAGCAAAGATATCCCCTCCTATCCATCGAGTCTGAATGGTTTTTTAAAAGCAGCCTTTGGGAACGGAGTTGCTGAAAACAATAAATCAGAACAAAGTTTCTAAAGTCGTTTTCCCACGGAAACCCCAAACCAGATGCTGCCCCATGGCCAGACTGGGCACCGGGGACAGCCACAGACTCTGTGGCAGGTCAGTGGCTCTTTTGGGAACTAAGTTCTGGCAGCAAAAGGACAGTGGCTTTGGAAGCCCCAGGCGTCCTCTCAGTCAGAGGGGCAGTACCTTGGGCCTGGGCTGGCAGCCGAGATACTGGCTCTGGATTGGAACCAGAATGGGCTCTGCCTCAGGCCAGGCCGCAGACGGCCCCCTGAGAGCCCAGGTTCCCCACGGCCCCTAGGCTGTAGGGACAGGCCTGCCACAGACTTCCTGGCCAGAGGTAGGACTGGATGCCATGGCAGGGAAGGAGATCTGGGCCCTGGGGGCTGTGGTCAGGCTTGGCCACCGCAGTTTCTAAATTGCCTTGGGGGGCATTTCTGCCACCTGTGGTGCCACCTCTCAGGCTGCCTGCACCCTGCCCTGCCTGGCTCCTGGCTCTCGGAGCTGAAGAAAGGACTCTCAGGTTGGCAGAGGGAGGTAAATGCTTTGCTGTGTGTGAGACAGCGAGCCGATGCCATTTGAAGTCACAGCCACTGCTCTCCCGCCTGGTACATGACAATGAGAGGGAGAAGAAACCTTAGGCAAAAGAAATCCTCCAGAAGTCAGCTGGGGCCCCATCCAAGAGTCTGAGGCTGACACATCAGGGGAACTGGAAGCAGAGGGAATTGGTCACCAGGAAGAAGTCACCGAAACGGAAGTGCCAATGGCCACGGGACGGAATCGCTCAGCGGTGGCCACAACAGGGCTGTGGCCACAATACGGCTATGGACAGGGTCAAGGAGGCAACTCTGTCAGCACCCCTGAGACACAAAGGGGCCAGCCCTGGTCTATGATGGTGAAGGCAGCCCCAGGGTCGGACAACCCTCTCCTGTGCTGACAGTGAAGTCACCAGCGAGGGTCCAGCCCGCACTGCCTTTCTGATGAGGCCTCCGGCTCTGGCTGCTGACTTTAAACCCCAAGGAACCCTGCTCGGGGCCTAAGTCCCAGAAGGCCTCTACCCACCTGAACCTGGCCCGTCCGCCCTAGCTGGGGCGATCAACGTTTCTCCCCAGCCAGCCTCCTCCCTGGCCTCTCGGTCCTCGTCTGCATTGAGAGGCTTTTCCGTGCTGTGGCCTGGCAGCCCAGCCTCTCCCCTGCCACCCCCCTTGGCTCTGGCCAGATCCCTGGGCCTCCACTTCTGCGTTTCTCTTGTGAGGGGCTCAGGAGTGTCGGGGCTCCAGGTCTTTCCCCCCAGTCCAAGTTGCAGGCCAGCCCCTAGAGCATGGGGCCGCCTCTGGCTCTCTGCCATGGCCAGCCCCTGCCGCACACCAAGTTGCCCTCGAGACAATCCCCACTGGCCTTCTCATTGCATCTACACCAGTGCCTGGCACTCAGGAGACACCCATGAATGTTGCGCTCTTGGTCAGGGCCCCACACCCCAGCCCCTCCCTCGCCTCCCAGACGACGACGCTGAGCTACAGATTAGGACTCTGAGATGAGGGCTGGGGAATCTGAGTACGAGGCTGTGAACGGGGAGTAAGGGGTCGGCGGACTTGGGTGGTCGCCCAGGGCCTTTCCCTGCAGATGCAGATCCAGCCCCAGCTTCGACAAGGCTGGGAAGGTGCCTGGGTCCTGGCTGAGGGAAGGGCCTCCTCCCTGACATGACTCAGCAGTCCTTGGAAACTCATGCCTAGGACGCACCCTGCCTGGCCCAGCTCCACATGGGTGTGGGGGAGGCTGCAGGCTGCACTAGGGGGCCATGTGGGGCCCAGGCTGGCCAGCGCTGCCCACTGGTGGGGGCTACCTCATGACCCATATGGCAGAAGCCACAGTCCACATGCCCTCCCGACACATGGTGGCGGGGCAGTGAGCTGGGCTCGGCCACCCAAGTTCTCCATCCCAGTTCCTCTCAGAGTAGCCCCGTCTCCTGCCTGGGAAAGGCGAGTGCTGGCCCAGGCTCAGCTTGAATGACCAGCAGCCCTGGGGCTGCCATCACCACTGTCAGTCTACCCAGCACTGAACCTGACCGGTTCCCCTTGGGCATCCACAGGAACCACCTGCCCCTTGATGCGTAGGGGAAGAGGGGTGCCCTCTGCCATGAAAAGCTGACACCTACTGTCTGTGGCACGAGGCCGACCCTGCAGAGCTCCAGGACAACCCCGAGAGGAGTGGACAGAGCCAGCAGGGCCCTCCAGCCCCGACCTGGCCCAGCTGCCGCCTCTGGGCAGATGTCTCCACTTGATAAACAGGACAGCTAAGGGCCTAGGAGGGATGCGCCTCGCCCAAGGCCAGACAGCAGGGGTGGCTAGGGAGGTCAAGGGCTCCCCACTGCTCGGCCCCACCGACCCTGGCTCTGCCTGGAATGCAGTTACAGCAGGTGGAAGGGGAGAGGCAGAGCCCCAGGGCTGGGTGAGGAATCTGGGAGCAGTCAGGGTGGGAGCCGGGAGGACAGGCCTGCCGTACAGGGGGCTCAGCCATGTGGGACACACGCTCCCGCCCGTACCCTTGCACAGGGTTTCACCCAAGCATGGAGATGCCAGTGAGTGCTCAAAGCTCCTCTCCTAGGGACAAACCACACGCAGAGCTCTAGCCAGAGCGAACGCATCGAGATGGAAGTCAGCCCCCGTGAGTCATGCATCGTAATTTGTCAGCTTGGGGACCAGGCAGGAGGGCAGTGTGACATATAACTGGTAAAATCAGTTTCCCATGAAAACTTATAAAAGGAAAAAAACCAACCCACAAACAAATGAGGTGATAAATCCCGTGAGGCCCTGCCTGGCAGGAAAACACCCAGCCAGCAGCCCCAAGCGCAGGCTGGTGTTCCTGAGGGGGGCAGCGTGGAGGATCCGCATCCAGCATGTGCACAGGAGCCATAAGGTGGTCTTAAAAATGAATCTTTCATCAACAGCGGGGCCGAGGCAATGCACAGCCCTGCAGAAAGAGGCTGGAAATGGGGCCTGGAGAGAGCTGCTCGGCCTCCGGGAAGCACGGTGACCACGGCGGGAGGCTGCAGGTGCACAGTTCTCAGCGAGGGGCCGTGAGTTCCCTCCACGCCTTGAAAGCTGAGGCGGCTGGCCCGAAAGCCCAGAGCCCTTCCTGAGACACAGAAGCCATCTCCAGGGTCTCTACGACTCTTCCATTTCTAAAGGACTAATGAGAAGCCTCCTCCCACAGGGAGCCCTCCTGACTGGCCCTCCTCTATCGTGGCCTCCTCACCCTTTCCCATCACACCACTGATGCCTCCTCTCTCAAGCCCCTGCTCCTTCACAACGCATCTTATATCCCCACCTGCCCGGGCCCACCCGCCCCCGCCTCAGAGCCTTTGCTCTCAGCATTCCTTCTCCCTCACTGCGCCTCCCTGGTCTTCCCACACTGGGTCTTAGCCACCAGGGCTCTGTCCATCCAAATGTCCCCAGGGCTGCAAGGCCGCCCGCCCTCACTTCCGTCTTCCTCACACGGCCCCACATTTCTCTTGCTTGCTTGTTTGTGGCCCCCCTGCTGTCCCGAGCTCAGGACACAGGAAGCACTTGCAGATAAGTAGCGCCCTAAAATGAAGGCCCCCCGGCAACCTCTTGAGGGTCCTCACTACATCCCACCCCTTGACGGCGGCTGAGCTCTGGGGGCAGCAACGCCCAGCAGTGACTCGGAAGGTGGGCAGATGACACTCCTCCCACCACCTTCCTCTTTGCGGCTCGTGGGCAGTTCACCTGGGCTGATGCTGATGGAGGCCGCTAGGCCCATTCCCAGCCTGGATCTGGCTCCCTCCCCAGAGAGCTGCAGGGTTGGGAAAACTTGCAAATCACAAAACATGAGCTAGGCAGGCTGAGCCTAACTTGCATCCTGGGGACCCAGCTCCTACAGCTGGGCAGTTTCTTATCCAGGACAACGCCTGGGGACAGTGACATGTCTGAGGTCTGGGCTGACAGGACACTGGAGAGGCAGGTATGGGAGGCCAAACAGAAACCACCTAAATCCCTGCCTGGCTGCTGGTGGGGAGGAGAGCGCTGAGGTTCTCTAGAAAGCGCGGCAGGCGGGTAAAGCTGTGAGTGGGAGCTGAAGAATGTGCCTTCACCTGTCTCCACTGCCCACCTGGCACACCTGCGCAGGGACACTAGGCTCTGGTGGCAGGTGATTCATGCTCATGGTGGCCCACAGTCACCAAGACTGGTTTTCTGAGGTGTGGCTACGAAAAGCACCCGGGCCGGAAGTAATCCCGGGCGGCATGGGGCAGGGCAGGGGGAAGTGAGGGGGGGGCGGTCAGCTCTGCACAGCCAGCCGCATCTATGCACTGGGGCCCTCTGCGAGTATTAGATGCCAGCATCTGTCACCTAGCAGTGGACACTCCTGCCCCAGCGCTGGGTCACATGCACTGGCTCTGGCGCATGGGTCCCCCGACTGCTCAGAGGCAGCACCTACTCCTTACACAGTGACATTGGTGGTGGAAACCCAGAGCTGGGAATCTCAGAATCACTGACCACAGCATCGGCACAGAGGAAGTGGGCAAATGGCCCAAGTCCCCCTACCATCTCCCCTGCAGCAAGGGGACTGCAGCCTCTTCTCTCTCAAGACTCACGTTTGGGTCCCAGGGACAGCGTACACCTGGGCCCCAGGCCTGGGAGGTTCTGGCGAGTGCAGCCTGCTTCCCAGGGCCCTTCTGCCCCGCTGTGGCTTATCATCCTTGGAGGAACACCACTCAAGACAGGCTCTCGTTGCAAACCCACCCCAAGTTCCCTGTCCTCAAACACCAGCTTCCTGCCAGCATGGCTGGGCACGGGGACAGGGCTGGCAGAGGCAGCACAGGGCCTTGTGCCCAGGTGGCATCACTTAGTATCTGTTGCAATAATAAATACTAATGGTTGAAATAACAAATAAATAAGAAGCGGCCCTGCCCTCAGGGGTGGCAGTAACACATGAGAGCAAAGGTGTGCCCGAGAGGCCACGAGGCAGGCAGGCTGACTCGCGGTGAGGGCGCCCGATGGGTGGCACCGGGACTGGACCTGGTTCCAGCTCTGCTGCTCAGGCTCTGACTCTGAGCAGGAACGCAAACCCCTCTGAGCCTTCGTTTCCTCAAGTGTAAAGCAGGTGACGCCAGGTGACGTTCCATGAGCCTCAGGCATGGACGTGCTTTAGAAACCACATGCCACCCCACGATCCTAGGCTACTGTGCGCCAGGCAACTGAGTCCCGAGGAATGATGGGTGTGGGACCAGCCAGGGGTTTCGCCTCCGCCCGGCGACACAGCCTCTGTGCCCAGTTTTTCTGGAGTAAGAGGCTTCATGCAGGCCCTTCTTTAAGAAGGAAAAAAGGAACACGCCTTCCCTGAGTTACACCCACCCCTAAGGGACCCTGGTGAGGCACTCACAGGACGGCACACACCAGGAAAAATTGTGTCAACAGCTGGCTGAAAGTGCACGAACTTTCATACTGTGCACAGAGCACCTCCACATCAGCTTCAGAGTCAAGTCCTGGTTCCGAAAGGCTCATGGCACTGGATGTACTTGTCGATAGCTGTGACACACAATTCAGAGGTTCTACTGGGGGGCAGGGGTGGGAGAAAAGATGCAAAGGACTGCTGGGTTTGGTGGCTCATGCCTATAATCCCAGCACTTTAGGATGCCGAGGCAGTCAAATCACCTGAGACTGGGGGTTCAAGACCAGCCTGGCCAGCATGGTGAAACCCCATCTCTACTAATAATACAAAATTAGCCGGGCTTGGTGGTGGGCGCCTGTAATCCCAGCTCCTCAGGAGGCTGAGGCAAGAGAATTGCTTGAACCCAGGAAGCCGAGGTTGCAGTGAGCTGAGATCATACCATTGTACTCCAGCCTGAGCGACAAGAGCAAAAATTTCGTCTCAAAAAAATAAAAAAATAAAAAAGGAGAAAAAAAAGAAGCAAAGGACCAAGAGAGAAATGACTCGACTTAAGGTTGGTAGAAAATTCCCCACGTCCCTGACTCACAGCTGCTGCTGTGTCACAGCCCAGGAGCTACCACAGACTCTGCGCCCCCTCTCCTGTTTCCCAGTCAACCTGCATTCCTGTCTTCCTAGCAGCTGGGAGCACGGCCCAGCGGCCCATCCTGACCTCCCGAGCACCTGACTTCCTGCCTCGCCTGCAGTGAACGCAACTCCTTCCCTGAGGATGTCCTGCCCTCCCTCCACCTCTGCACACCCACGCTCTCCCCTGCCTTTGAGAACATGCCCCTGTGCACGAGAGAGCCTGTGGCCATGACTGTGACCCCTCACTGCCAGAATGGCTGCTGCTGTGACATCAACACAAAGCGCGCCACAGCCCTGCCTTGTGCTTACTTGTATTTTGTCGGGGAAGCAGCCCTGCCTCCTGGGCCCACAGCCCTTCTCCCCAGGGCTTGCTACTCTGCTGTCATCGCCCAGGAGGACAAGGGACTGGTGCTGCCACTTCCTGAGCTACGAGCAGTAAGAATATTCAAATCTCTCCCACCCTGCCATCATGGTCTGGTAGCCAGGCTCCTCCCAGCACCCACGGCGGCTTCCCCTTCCCTGGAAGGACTAGCTCCATGGATGGTGCCTGGGCTCAGGATGGAGGGGAAGGATAGGGTAGGGCAGACCCATGCTCCTGAGGCCCTCCCTCCAACACCCACCTAGGGGATGTCCAAGGCAGGGCTCTCTCCCTGCACTAGAAATGCTCGCTCCTTTCCTTGCTTCTTCCTACATCCAAATTCTACCCATCCTTCAAAGCCCTGGTCTGGAGCCACCTCTGAGGTCCCAGTCAAGTTCAGTGACTATCTGTGCCAGGTACAGTGAAAACGTGAGATGCATAACCCAGGCTGACACACACAGGAACACAGGGCCCTACAACAGGAGGCCTGCAGGGGGCGAGCCAGGGTGAGCAGCGAAGGAGGTGGCCATGGATGGGGCTTTCATGATCTGCCCCCCTCAGCCTCCCAAAGTGCTGGGATTAGAGGCATGAGCCACCATGACCGGCCAGGGACCAAATTTTCTGTCAGTCCAGTAGCTTTTAAGTCACCAAGGTGGGAATCCAGAGACCAGGGAATAACTTCTATGGAGCTGAAAATTAGTTCCATGGAGCATCACAACCAAGGAAGAACCCCAGCTCTTAGCAGCCACCTGAAGCCAACCTGGCAAAGTGAATCGGTCCGACTTTCTTGTTGATTTCAGGGATAAGAGCTAACAGAGGACAAAACAACTGTCTCCCCCC
>PVKP010032103.1:0-19887 GCA_004027715.1 Plecturocebus donacophilus | reverse complement strand
GGTTCTCATTACAATTTGAATCTTGTCTTTGCTCCTGTATATTATACTTGATATTGTTGTTGTTTATGTGTGTGTTGTTTTTTAGTTTGCTTATGTGAACAATTTTAAGGAGAAAGATATACATATGAAATTTTTAAAGCCAGTTTTATCTAAGAAAGTAATTATAAATTTGGAAGACATCAACACATTATCTTTGTAGAAGTAGCTTTCAAATTGCCTATCATTCTCACTATAGCACAAATTTAGGTTATGATGAGGCCCACAGTGATAAATTCTGATACTCAAGAGCTACAGTGATTACTAACATCAAATCACTGTCATTGTCCTGTTCAAAACATAATAGGAAAGAAAAACAGTGCAGAAAAGCTGTGCTGGCACAAGGGGGTTATGCCTTTTTTCTTCCTTTTTGAAATTACCATTAATGTTCTTCTCTTACTCATGTAAATAAAATGCCCAGTCAAATTGGCATAACTAACAGGACTTTGGGTTTCAAAGATGATTGACACATTATGCTTGTTCCCTTGGGGTACTTAGAGTTAAGAAGATGATGAGAAAAGAGAGTGCTTAGGACATGAAAGGAGCTAAGAAGGGGGAAATTATGAAGTACGGTATTGTTTCCAATTAAAAAAATCTTTCTTTAATAGATTTTTTAAAAACTCTGCCTTAAAAAATCTATAGAAAATATGATATACACTTGAAAGCATAATTTTTAACATTTTTAAAAAACATCCCAAATGCCACTTTCAATGATGTTAATCTAGTAAAAAACAAGCATGAATTAAAAATTAATTTTTAATATGCTATGTATAAATCCATCTAAATATTGACAAACCTTTGAATAATAATCCCCTGGTAGGATTTTCAAATCAGAGTTGTACATTTTCATAAAACAATGTGTTTTTTTGTTTTCTCTATATATCAATTAATTATTAAGAATTTCTCACTGGGTGCAGTGGCTCATGTCTATAATCCCAGCACTTTGGAAGGCTGAGGCGGGTGGATTACTTGAGAGCAAGAGTTAGAAACCAGGTTGATCAACATGGTGAAACCACGTCTCTAATAAAAACACAAAAATCAGCTGGGCATGGTAGCTCATGCCTGTAATCCTAGCTACTGGGGAGGCTGAGGCACAAGAATCACTTGAACCTAGGAGGCGGAGGTTGCAGTGAGCAGAGATCACACCACTGCACTCCAGCCTGGGCAACAGAGCGAGACTCAGTCTCAAAAAAAAAAAAAAAAGAATTTCTCTTTAATCCTCAACTTATCAGAAAATGTAACTAACTTTCAGTAATCATTTTTTGTTTTCACTGGATTTCCATTTGTGATGGAGGCCAATGTTCCTCATTTGAGGTATCATTTTCTCTAATATGAGCAGTCAGTTGTGCTACTAGAGATTTTTTAGTCAACTAGCCTGGCTCAGCTTCAGTACTAAAAATGCTTTTACATTACGAAAGAAGGCTACAAAACAGATGAAAAGTGAAAGGGTTAATATACCAACAATTATTTGTCACCTTATTGTAACTTGCTCTATGGTACACAGAAACTCCATGATAAAAACAGCAACCAAGAGTGCTCCCTCTGAACACAACACACTTCTGATGGTTTGTCATGATAGTTGATTAAAATACCAAATTCAACAAGAGTCTACAAAAGCACAGTTAAAAATTATGTGAAGATCTACAGCACATTTTTATTTCAAGCAGTTTAAAATTTTAATGAGATACAGATCACTCAACACTAGCTAAAGAAAGCAACTGGGGAACACCAGGGAGTACAGCTACACATGTATATTTCTATAGATCATACCAACTATAAGGAAAACAAACTTTTCAAAAGCATATATACTTTCAACAGGAATATCTAGATATTTAAATATTTGCAACAAAATAATGAGCCCAACCAAGCTCAATTACTACATTTATGTTCATAGTATGTAGGAATTCATTTCCCTAAAACTATTTAAATGGGATTATTTGGTTGATATAATTTTTAGGTAAATGCTATACAATTATGACTGAGAGAATTACATACTCAGAGAACTGTATCAAATAGATTGACTTAAAAATTCATTCTATGGTCTTGACTATTGTTAGCAGAAAAATATGAATTTCAGTATTTTCTTTCAATGGTAAGCAATCAATCTACTGATACTGCATCCTGATGGAGCACGTGAATTAAGAATGAGAGAACCAAAAGAAAGGCTCTTTCAGCACTGTCTTTTCAAGAACTGGGATTTTACCAATTTGTTCTGCAGTTGTATAGGCTGTCAAGTATTATGAAATCGATGCAATGTATTCACTAGTTGTCAGTCACAGGATGACAGTATTGTAAATTAAGGGAATGCATCTTCAAGCAGGGTTGCATACACAGATTTCTAAGGAATCTACCTGTAGTCTGATTTACATTCTTAAAATAGACAACCTACCACTATCTGTCGAAAAGTCTCACAGGTATGAAATTGTCTAATTGAATATCATTTTCTTTTAGAATCAAAGTAGGCTCCCATTTAGCTTCAATCACTTTGCAGTTTTAACCTTAATATTTTCTATACAGTGAAAACGAGTCAAAAGACTTCAGGAATCATTTTGAATAAGATTACTTATTTAAATATGTCTCTACTGAGATGAAAATTACTGAGTAAAAATATGTCATGGTAGTTACATAACTCCTGAGAATATATCAAATTGCATTCCTTAAAGCAGTAATTCATTACCATAATAGATTGCTAAAATCTATTCCAAAACCTGAATAGAACAAAGATTTTCAAAATAAATAAAAATAATTATTGGCAGGTAAACTAAGATCTTTTACATTTAAAATAACATTAAATTACCATTTTTTAAATAAGGTTGTTCAAGAGGATGTTGCATAGTTTTTTTTAATCTAAATAAGCTACTTCTTTTAACCACATTTACTTAATAATCTAATAAAAAGTGACCAGACAATTGAGAATCAATACAAGTTCTGGTAAGTCTCTATAAAAAATTCTACCTTTTATGATTGTTTCATTAAAATAATATTTTAAAAGGAGAAAAATTGTTTCAAAGAAAGAATAACCATACATAAACTGTTTTTATTTTTCATGTTCCCTTTAAGACTTTGTTGTAACTTTTATATAACCATGAACATAATAATAAATATAATTTACTTTTAAAATATAATTTTTATCATGGGAGAGAAAGAAAACACTAAATAGGTTTTGTGAAGTCAAAACTGAGACTTGGATTAGGAAAGAAATGATAGGAAGAAAAAAAAAATCTCCCTTTCATATGTACATGTGAACTCCACATTCTAACCCAAGAATCATAAACCTTAAAATTAGCAGAAAATCTCAAATCTTAGTAATCAAGAAGCTGTGAGTGGGAGTGGAAAATAATAACAATATTCAAAAGTATCTGGATATAGTAATATAATTTTAGGACATGCCCCTAAACCCACAATAGAATGATTACTAGGCCTGTGGATAAGATGTCAGGGGCTGTTATTACATGCGATTCAATTTAAATGAATAAAGAAAACAAAAAGTATCTTTTCAAGATTTTAACTTGGTTAATAAAATGTAAAAACCCAAAACAAGCTCATTTGTAAACATAGCTTCTCTGTATGCTGAAAATATCTCAAACCAATTCTTTTCTATTGCTACCTTACAGGAACATTTATTAACTTCTAGGTTGATAAATGTTAAAGAATGTCTGCTTTAATATCCTACTTTTTTTTTTTAACTTTATATAGACTGTCAATTGTGTTCTAACTGTGGAAGATTTATGGGCTCAAAGATGGCACAACCACATTAGCCAGGTGTGCTGAGATTAGGATAGCTCTTATAAGTTCAATTAATAACACCATATTATTGGGTCCTAATCTAAAAGGCTGACTTTGAAGTTCTGGTCCTCATTTTATAATATTTCTCATTTAGATTTTGTTTCTGAAGAAGGAAGATAGAATAAGTAATGTTTTTCATTGCTCTGAATTTTTCAAGTCTTTCTAAATCTTCAAATTTCAGAAAAACAGCAAAACTCAAAAGACATAGTTTCCACATAAATCTCTATGTAATTCTCAACTCTGCTACTGAAATAAATAACCTATTTCAAACAGGAATAGGAACAATTTTGCACGTTTAGATCTATGCCTGTTTTATGTCTATTCTGACACAAACTTCTTGGTTCAAATTATTTCTAAACCCAGTAAATTATTACTTCCTGGTTACATTAAAAGGCTCCTTGAGCATCTAATGAATCTTAAATAATAAATGTGTTTTCTTGACTATTCACCAGTGGAAGTTCTGAATTCTATTATAAATAAATATGTGACTGTTTGGTAACAATATTTTTCTATAAGAGTGATTTGTGAAAGATTTGTAAGCAGCCCAAGAATTCAGTTACCCAAATCACAAATGAAGAGACTTCCAGAGTCCTCATTAATAGGATGACTATAAATGATTTAAAATTGCAGTGAGGTGGATGCATCTATGAAAAGATAACTTACATGGGCATTATTGGTTTTAATAATGAGAACTCACACTTTTGAAGAAAATTCTAATAAAGCATTCCATTAGAGAGGTTAAAAAATGGAGTGGGATTTACTTCTTACCAACTAATCGCCACTGTGAATTCTCTTATATTCTCAGAGCAGCAAGAGAACACATTTTCATCAAAATATAAATCTTTACTATAGAGGGAATTTCAACATTGATTGATTAGTAAGAAAAAAATTATTATAGTATTTGTTATAATTATGAATGCTAATTATTAGATAGCTAGAGTAATTATGGTTCCATAATAACTTGTAGCTTTCTCTTATAAAAGTTATCTCAATAAATGTAAAGGCTAAATTTTAGGGGTTTATTTTTACAAAATCATTTTAATTATTTAAGAGTAATTGACACATACATTTGCATGTACAATCATATTCAATCTAGTATTTTACTAGAAGGATAATCATGAGTCCTTCTAAAATGAATTATTTCATATTAACCTTGACTGAAGAAAGTCCTTTTTAAGAAATGCAAAAGTGTAAACAATTCACACAGCTCTGTTAAATCAAAATTATCTCTTATAGATAGATAGCAAAGACTACAATAGACCAACATTTGTGCTTGTTATGTTACATGCAGAACAGAAACCCCTAATTACTTAATACACTAATGCTCACTTCTTGTTAATAGATATTAACCAAAATGAACAGTACTAAGGAAAATGTTTTCTTTATAAGGGAATAAATAATATATTGCTCTATATAATATGTTGTATATATAACAAACACTGAACAATTATGTAAATAATGTTTTCTCTTTAAAAATTCAATTAGGGAAATTTCATTTTCTAATTGATTTGATTAGCAAGTACAAAATGTCTGCATTTCAGTAGGCTTTCAGCAAGCAATTATTTACAAAATACCTTTGCCTTCATTATTACCTCCTTTTGACAGATATTTCATCTAACTATGTAATAACGATGGTCTCACCATACAAAGCAGTATCTGATTTCCCAGGTCAGGCTGTGAAAAGATCATTAGGACCATTGAAGCTTACATTGCCAGCCCTTACCCACACTCCGTACTTCCACATAAGTGTAAGAACATCTCTGTTCCACCATCAGTTTACCTCTAACCTTGCATATAAACATGGAACCAAAATAAAGAAATGTCATAACGACAGTGGGAAAAATAAGAATTTTAAGTGCCTTCAAAGAGAGAAATAGAAATGGTTAAGCAAACTGATAAATGCCCACTCTAATGCACATTGGGAAACAATAATCATCTTTAATATGATCACTGAAAATTCTAGAAGAATGCAAAGGCTAAGAGTAAAACTGTATAAGCACTATGATGATAATTTTAAAAGCATTATTCATAAAGAGGTAGAGGAAAAGCATAAAAAATTATGAAATTTTTGAAGTGAATTTTAAACGTGTCCCATAAACTATCTCCTTTTAATCTTTTTCCATCTGTTCGTATATCTAAAATTTTTTAAATGAAGTTTGGCTCTTTTTTTTCTTACAGGGGTCTCCAACTACTACTATACGTGGAGGAAGTGGCCACAAATGAGATATTCATACACTGTATTTAAATATTAATAGTTTATACATTTGAATTCTATCTGCCACATTAGCCTTACTTATTAGCAGCAATAATAAACTATTTGAAATTACGAGAGAAATCTGAAGTGTTTATTTTATTTACTCCATTCATTCATTCATTCATTCATTCAGAGCACAAATGAACAGTGCATTTTAGACTGAATTTTAAGTTCCCTGAGAGCATCACTGAATTCCTACCACAATGACAGGAATCAAGACAACATACAGAGATCTGCTGGAAGAGAGAAAGAAATGGAGGGCTGAGAAGGAAGGAAGGAAAATAGGTTGGTCTGTATGAATACAAAGAAAAGGAAGAGGAAAACAATAAAAAAAGAAGAAGAGACCAATAAAAATGTAGGATTTGGAGTCAAATATCTCAACTTAAATTCTGTGTCTATTCTTACTGACTGTAAAATTTCAAACATATTTTAACTTTCATGCTCCCATTGCCTTGTCTGTAAAAATGAGTCAAATGAGTTGGCACACGTAAAACGTTCAGCAGAAGTCCAATACTCAGTAGGTATTCAGTAAATACCAGCTGCTCTATTAATGTCTCGATACACGTGGAAGAATATGTGTTTTTAAATAACTTCTAATATTCTAATACTATAAATTTAAGTACTGGCAGTAAGACGAGGTTAAAAATTGGTTGTCCTTATTAGCTGCTTCGAAGATATATTACCATTATTTACAAAAGTCCAACAATCTAGCTTCATTTCTTCCAAAAATGGCAAAAAACAATAAATAGTGATTCTCAAGATAATGCCAATGGCAAACAACTCTAATATTTGCTAAAAGACCACAATATTCCATTAAAGGGAAATTATGTGAACAACAACAAAAAAAAACCCAGACTCTTGTATTTCATCTCAAAATCAGAGCTGGAAGCAAACCTATGAACATATATGGAGTTATAAATAGAGAAAATCTATGTGGAGAGCCAGAGTGAATCCTTTGTTTTGTTTTAAGAAATTATTTCATAATGTAAATAATTCACTATTCCCTTTGTCTGGTTTTTACTTCTATAATTTAATACATGAGGATTTCTTGTATCTCATGTATACAACTGGGGACATAGTTGTATTTCTAATCATATGTTTTTATATAACAGATAGATGTAATTTCAGAAAAAGACACATAAAAATCCAACTTATTTTTTCCCCCAAACCGCATATCTGAACTGCAGCCACTCTTTCTGGGATAATAACAGAGTTCTCTTTCCAAAATGGGCCCAGCTTAGTGTAGTGAAGGAAAGAAAAGCACGGTTGTATTAGGAGAGGTACCACAGAGAACTAACAATGTGACAAGAGTAAATATTTGAAGAAATTCGCCATGAAGTAGAACATTTGAAAACCATACATATGTGTACTATACTGATGTTATCTGCTAATTTCTGCTCCTAATTCCAACATCCTCCAGGCTCCTGAATTCCCCATAGGTTGGCAGCTTCTTCTGTAGAAATCCTCAGATGATGCTTTGTCCCCCACTTCTACAAATTAAGCTTCTCCTGCATTTGCTTTTCTTTCTCCTCCTTATTAGCAAAAACAGCTGCTATGGAATTTGTAGTGCTTAATAGATTTGTATTTTAATAATAACATCATCTAAATATATTTTGGTCATTAATATTTAAATAAAAAGTATTACTGTTATCCCTTATATTCCAAAGTAATTTGATCAGAAACTCACAGACTCAAAAAGGGTGGCAATATATGTAGTGGTAGCTTCAGAATTTCACTGTAGAAGAGATCTGGGGACATCAATCAGGTGGAATAAGAAAGAGTACCAATGGATATCATCTTACTGCTGTACTGACGTATCTGGCCCACAGCTTTTACAAGTCATCTGTTTATTCAGCATAGATTTGGAGAAATAAAGCTTGTGGTAGTTCCTAGAGGGGCTAAGACCCACAAAACACTCCTTACAACAGTTCCTTCACATTTAAAGACGATAGTTTCAATAAGAACTAGGAGTGAAGGTGGGAACACGGGGAATAGTTACTCTCAAGTGCTGTTTCTGTTCCTGGTAATTTCACCCTTACATGTAAAAGGGTAAGAATTATGCAATAATCTGGATCCTGATCAGAAACCACCTTAACTAATATCCCTGGAATCAAACCATGTTTATAAGAGATTCAGTACTCCACTAACATCTTAAAGTACACTTATCAGTAGTGAAGTGAACAAATCTAGATTTTTTTGTCTATCTTCCTTCATAATTCCTTACACTCCTAAAAAATTTCTTTCTTAGTAAACAACAAGGAACTTAGGCTACACATGGAATTTGAAAAATCCAGAGAAAGGTGGGGAAAAAAATGTCTTTGATCTAAATGCCATTTGAATTTGGCATTTCTTTTCTTTTTAATTTTCAATTTAGGGCTTATGGAGTTCAGAAGCAGAAAAATAAGACAGTTATTTCCTCTCTAATCAATCTAAACTTTTTGATAAATTGGACATATCTGATCTCCAATAAAATGAAATTCTTTAGATGAATTATTCTGGGAAGCATCAGAATGGAGGCAAAGAAGTAAGTTCTAAAATATTCATCTTTTCCTCATACTATCCAGGTGTCAGTGCCTCCAATATAGTTCTTTGTAGGCCATAGCAAGTATAAGGGGTATTTCAATCATCAACGAGCAACAATGGTTGTTGTTTCAAAATAGGAGGAAAAAAAGGTGAATTATTTTGGGGGAGAAACAACATGAGATGACCTTTGAGGAAAATTTTTTTTGTCAACTGAAAATATGAGTAAGTATGCTGTTCATATGTAAAAGAAAAATATGCAGATAGGTCAAACCTTTTAGATTTGGAGATGGGAAAACCTTAGACCTTTTTTGTATTTATGACCTTAACTCTTTAACTAATTCAAATTACTACTGGTTAATGTTTCTTGAATCATTCATTTATCCTGAACAACTTTCCTTTATTCTCACAAAAAAGGAAAATGACAAACACATTTTAAGCTCGGTAAATATGAAAAATGAGGCGTTCAAATAAAAGATCCAAGTCACAATGATAGCAAGTTTCTCTAACACATTTCCGGGTACGCTATAACACCAAGTTAACACAATGATTTTTCTTGCTCCAAAGTGGGTTGTGGACATAAGCACTAGTTTTTCTTGCTCAATCAAGCAATATAGAGCAAAGGACTCTAGTCAAAGAAAGAGCTATGAATAGCTACTGCAGCCAATCCATACAAACATACAATGCGGTATTTAGTGGTACCTTCCTTACACCAAAAAAGATATATATTAATACATAAAAGTGATTCCTCAGAAAAAAGTTCATAATTATATTAAATTTGCACCATGGATAAAGCCCAACTGCAAAAATTTACGAGTGCTTGGTAATCCCCAGAAATTTCTGAGAGTGGTTATTATTAGGAATGTGGTCTAAACTCAACAGGAAACTTCCTATTTCTGTTAGTATGAAAAATTGCTTTGATCATTCCACATTTTCTTAATATAGCAAAAAAGGAAGATTTGATGAATCCAGAATATTACTAATGTTATTTTGAAACCAAATTTTAACTAATTAATTACTTTAAAACTATAACTTAAAATTGTATATTTAAAGAAAAGGTAACATTCATTTCAAATTCCAAGAAACTCATTTTGATGATCAGATAACATCATCCAATCTTTTAAACCAAGAGTAATAAAATTTAAAAACCAGAGTTATCAGAAAAGCTATATTAATTTATATTATTATCAAAGTTGCCATAACTTAATTCTCTATGAACTAAATATACCTCTTTTAAGATGACAATCATAATGTTAATCACGAAACATGGAAAAATCTTGAAATGTCTGGCATTTTTAAGAAGGATAATTACATTCAGTGTAATCTTTTATAAGCATACTTTATTTCATTCTAACTCTATGGAAATTGGTTATCTGTGCATGATACATAGCAGGTGTTGGCAAGCCAAGACTGTTTTTTTTTTTTTTTGTAGGGGGAGGTGAGAGGATCAGACACTGCTTTCTCTCATGCATTATTTGGAAGAGCCTCTCCTCCCTGATCTCGGCCTAAAGTCACGGCATGTTGCTCCTTATCTCCCCACCACCCACCTTCACAGAATCAGACACATCACATAACCTCTGTGTTTTTAAAAACTGGCATCATCATCTATTAGTAATCATGCATGAGAATAAAGGGGCATGCCACTTTTGAAAAAGCTGCCATAGATGATAACTGCCCACTTAGAAGATTATTTCATTATTCCAGAGCTTATCATCGTCTAGCAATTACTTGCTTCAGAAAATGTACTGTACTTGTGAATTATATATTTCAAGAGAAAGTCATGAAATCAATTTGATAAGAAAAACTCCTTGGCAAGTATCTTAGTAGCACCCTTCTTCCTCAAAATAAATGATCTAACAGGACCACCTACACATTTATTTCATACAATGTCCCTTGAACAAAATGAAACCTCAAATGTTGGGATAAAGAGAAGCATCACGTGTAATTTTAGATCCAGTAAGAACTGGATGAGTTGCTAAGAAACACATTATCTATGCCTAGACTATCAATAATCTGGGCACAACACTTCCAAGATAAAAAAAATCCCAAGAGCTATTAAAACTATTTGTAACTGTACACTACTTGAATTTTATGTTACCTTGTTTTATTTTTCTAGAATTTTATGCCAATTTTTTGTAACTTCCTAAGAAAGTTCTCAGGACCAGGACTTTATAAATGAAAATATAACTTAAAGATCCTAAATCAAAAGGACAAGATTGTTGGTAGGATGATGTGCTGTTCAGTAATTTGTCTAAAGTTATATTTAAAACAGACCCTAACTAATTGGAGATGTCTTACAAACAAAAGTAAAACACGGTCAAGCAAAGAAAATATGTTTCAGACTACAAACATCAAGATTACTGACATTTATAGAAACACTTTACTTCTCTCCCTTTTCTCCTCCTCTCTCACACATCTGGCTAATTTTTCATTAGCTTCACTCTAAATTTGCATTATCCATAAAACCTAAGCACGAAGAATTTAAAACTCTCTCCCTCTCTTTTTGCTTATCAATAACGTTGGTAGAAGATTTTGTGTGGGCTTTTGGATTGTGTGTAGATATCATACTTTTTTTTTCTATTCCAATGCCTAGTATAATTGGGACTGATATTATTCAAAAGATAAACTTCTTCTCTTCAATTGGTCAAAGGTTAAAAAGGTAAATCAGAAGATACTGCAGGTGGGAAGAGGGGACAAAGAGAAATTATAGGTAGTCATAAAGTTTAATTTTTCCTCTCACTTAACTTATTGTGAAGAAGTAATTAGTCACTCATAAAGTTAGTATTTACTTACTACTGATTTAATGCGTAATTTGCACTAGGCAACAGGAAGACATTGGAAATACAAAGATGAGTAAGACTCAGTCCCCACTCTCATGGAATCCAAAATTATATAGAAAGAACCATGAAATTCTGTGATAAGTGCAATATGGACATAATATGAAAAAGAGGCAGAAAGAGGAGATCAAGTTGCCTATCTAAGAGGGAAAATAAAAGCTTGTGGCAGATTTTACGGAGAGAGCCATAGAAGAACTAGACTTAGGTAAGACTTGCCCCAGATTTACTAACTCATTGGGAATGAGCATTCTTCTCCCTGCAACAGAATCATTTATCAGGAGTAATCCTGTATTCACATGTGGACAAATTCAGAAATCTTTAATATTCAGATAAAATGATCTAACTGAAATAAGAATATTTTATGCACAAAAGAGGCACTGGAAGAATGAAGATCATGCCATATTGTGTGTGTGTGTGTGTGTGTGTGTACACACGCATGATAGGGGAAAGGGGGAGGCATGCGTGTAGTGATTACAGTGTTTAAGTAATGGAGGATATTCCCGGATAGGAAACATTACATAGAAAACAACTTGTGTCCATTTAGCACCCGAGATACAGCATTCACTAACTTTAGAAATCACAAAATAATTCAGTCTATTGTCATCTACAAATCTGAATTTATGAAATTTGATAAGTGTCTTATACCATCTTGGATTCACAGCACCTACAGTTTCAGTTTCAATAAGCATTTTTTGAGTTCTCATAACTGGACTGCTGACTTCTGCTGGAGGAAATACCACAATCACGTGGACTGATGCCACTACAAATTTACAGTTTCCAAGCACTCAAAATGACTCAGCAATTCTACATTCTGCTCATCAGCTCCCTCTGCCACTTCTCATAGCAGCTCTTCCAAAATTTAGCTTCTGTCCCAAGGGCCCTACCAACTCCTTCCCTGGCTCAGGGAACCTCAGAACCTGATTGGCTTCAAAGAACAATTATAAGACCTCAAGCTTGCATTCTCTCAACCTCTAACACTCCACAAATTCTTAAAAATGTTTAATCAGCATCCATCCTTTCTTAGAGCTGAAAGGCATCTACCTCTCTGCCTCCTTCAGGTTAATTCCTTCCAATATTATCTTATTCTTAACTACTTACTTACTAGTGATTTACTGTACAATTTGCATGCCTTCTGAATTCTTCCTGAACCTGCTCCATGAATTTCCCCTTCCTCTCACTTATATCTCTCTCATTATCTTATCTCCTTTGCCTCAGCTCCTAAACATGTTCAAGTTTCTCCCACTTTCAAAGACTAAACAAAGTGAAACACTTCAGTATACTATAATCTGGGTTTAGTTCCCCACCACATCATTTTTTGTTTGTTTGTTGGAGACAGGGTCTTCTTCTGTCACCCATGCTACTAAAGTGCAGTAGTGTGACCTCAGCTCACTGCCATCTCTACCTCCTGGGCTCACACAATCCTCCTGCCTCAGCCTCCTAAGTAGTTGGGACTACAGGAACATGCCACCACACCCAGCTAATAATTTTTGTTTTCTTTGTGTGTGTGTGTCTTTTTGCTTTTTTCCTTTTTGCGGAGAATGGGGTCTCGTTATATTTCCCAGGCAGGTCTTGAACGCCTGGGCTCAAGCTATCCTCCCGCCTCTACCTCCCTAAGAGCTGGGATTACACGCATGAGACACAGCGCCCGGCAATTTTTCTGTTTTCTTTAGAGACAGGGTCTCACTATGTTGCCCAAGCTGACTTCCAACTCCTGGGGTCAAGTGATCCACCTCCTTCGGCCTCTCAAAACACTGGGATTACAGGTGTGAGCCACTGTGTCTGGCAACCCATCATGTCCTTTGCTAAGAAGAAAAAGAAAACTTCTTTTGCAAGATTCTCCTAAAGCCAAATCCCAACTGCTTCCCATAGTCCTTAATCTTCATAACTCTGAGGCACCCAACAACCTCTTGCTTGAAATTTTCTCGTTTGGCTTCAGGTAACAACTTTGCCTATTTTTCAAATAATTTCTCTTCTTCGTTTTCTCCAGTGTTTCTGCTTCCTCTGCTCACCCCTTACAAATGATGTTCATTGAGGTTACATCTGGGCCTTCATGCCATAGCAATCCTGAGAATGCATCCACACCCAATGTTGTAACAGTCACCTATAAATTGACATATCCTGAATACCTGGCTCAGATTCCTCTCCCAAGATCTACTCCATACATTCAATAGTCAAGTAGATGTAAACTTAAAAATATTCCCCAAAATTCAAGACGACTCCTTATTCATTGAATGGTACTACCCAATTACACACACAAGAAACATCAACCATTCTTTTTTTTTACTCTCCACCACCCCAAATCATTAATTCTATCTCCAAGTTTCACCTCTTTTCCCTTAATACTTTCTCCCTATCCCTGCCTATAAACTAGGTATTGTCATCTCTTGCTTGGACCACCTGAATTGTCTCCCTCCATCAATTTTCTTACATCTTGATATTAAACTTCTGTTTGTTCTATCATGGAAATGTGATATGACTCCACTATCCAGAGTTTCCTTCATGGTGGCCTCTGCCTACCTTGTCTGCTTCTTGCACGCACTATACTCTAGTAACAATGAGAAATTTCTATTGTTTCACACATGGCATTCCTCCTACAGCCTGGTTTTGTCTGCCCAGGATGGCTTATCTACCTGGAAGAACAGATCATCAGCCTGACAAAATTCTACTTTGAGTTCAAGTTTCATGTCCAACATTTTTCCCTTCTTAGTGAAACCATCTTTGGATCCCCTCCATTGACCCACCAACCCCAATAGATACACAAACCTGAAAGTTTCACATATTCCTTTTCCTATTGTCAAAATGACTGCTATCACTACAGACCTTTCCATACTATATTTTTATGTGCTAAAAATGCTATATCCTTGCTATTCTCTGAGCAGGGCAGAGGCCAGGTTTTATTTGCTTTGTAACCCCAGAGTCTTAAACCATATACCTAAGCCATTGTAGAAACTAATCAATATTTTTTTTCAATGAAAAGAAAAACATCAGTCCTTTCTCTTCTATACATGTACAGGAGTTCTGTTTCTAAAAACAGATCTGATCAGGTTCCTTGCCTAATTAATCTGAAGGCAATGTGGAGCCTCTGGAGAAATTTCCAAACACCTCAAGATGGCGTCCTAATTTCTATAAGACCCACCTGAACCTTGTTTGCTTCAGTCCCTTTTTTTTCGTTGTTAAGACAGAGTCTTGCTCTTGTCATCCAGTGTACTTTGGAGTGCACTGATGCAATCTCGGCTCCTTACAGCCTCCACCTCCTGGGTTCAAGCAATTCTCCTGCCTCAGCCTCCTGAGTAGCTAGGATTACAGGCACTGCCACCATGCCTGGCTAATTTTTGTATTTTTATTGGAACGGGGTTTCATCATGTTTGTCAGGCTGGTCTTGAACTAATGACCTTGTGATCCGGCTGCTTTGGCTTCCAAAGTGCTGGAATTACAGGCGTGAACCACCATGCCCAGCCTGCTTCAGTTACTTTCTAACACTCAGCCTCATGTCAGATTCCAGCAATCAGACTGTACGTTGTTTTATGCCCCAGGCCTGCACATGTGGGCACTGCTCTCCTCCAATGTCCACATGAGAGAGTCCCCCTTATTCTTCAAGCTTCAGTGTAAACATCACTCATATCTCTATGAATCATTTCCAACCTCACCACTCCCATCCCAAGTTGATTCACTTGCCCTCTGATATACTTCCAGCAGAGCTCAATATGTTTGACTCTCTTTATGTATTTTAATTATTGGTTTAAAAATGTGTTTCTCCTACTAGAATATCAGCTCCTTCAGAATGGAGGTTGTTACATTTATCTTTAAATCTCTGGCACTTAAAAAAATATGTTTCACATAGTAGCAGAACAATAAGATAAGCATGTATAAACACAAAAACACAAACACATTCTAACTCACTTTGGTTGGCATTAATTTGTCTACATTTAAAATATTCTCTCTCTATTCCTATCATTTTTGCACTGGTACTTCAGAAACTATAAGAGCTCCACTCTAATTATAATTATTTTGAATTCAACGTTTTACTTCCTCTGTAATCTTTTTTTGCAAATAGTAATTTTTTCAAAGACTGTTTTGGTACTTTTTCCCCAGTCTACTTTTAGCAAAAAGAGATTCTTAAAAGGTGTTTAATGAGCTAAATCTGTACAGATGCAAATGATAGAGTAAATGGTAAATTAGTTGGACTTGAATTTCTAGATGCTCCTTATTATTTATTTTCTTAAATCAACTCAAAGCAGCAGTGCTCTGGCATTCACAGAGAGCAGCTCTATTTATTTATAAACAATATTTTGTTTATAAATAAATATCAATTTGTTAACTGATTTTTCACCTACAGCCTACATAAATAATATTAATTAGTAATACTTACCATTTTATTTGAAAACCTGTTGGGAGGAAGATCTAAGATGGCTGATTAGGAACAGCTCAAGATTGCAGCGCCCAGTGAAAGCGCAGAGGGTGAATGGACGCCACCTTTCCAGACAGATTTTTATTGCCCACAGACCAGGAGATTCTCAGGCAGAGGAGCCCAAAACAGCATGGCTGTTTTGGCCGGTGTGGCTGTTTGGCCAGTGCCCTGGCGTGGCAGTTCTCCGTACAAAATACAATGGCCAGGGTGCCCTTTTAGCTGGTGAGTGGAGCTTCAGGAAGGCAGAGTCGCCCATTCATCTGATTAAAAAGGGGACTGAAACAGGGAGCCAGGCCAGGAGATTCCCAGGCAAAAAAGAACGAAGAATCTCAGCGCTGCTGTTTCAGCCAGTGCAGTGAGTCACCGCATGGGAAATCACACAGATCCCTGAGCCTTTTCAACAAGCGACTGGAACACCTGGGAGAGAGTTGACCATTCAACTAAAAAAAAAAGGCTCTGAGGCAGGAAGCCAGGTGATTAGGTTCGGCTGGTCCCACCCCCACACAAAAAAAACAGCAATTGGAAACACTTTGGGTTGAGAGTTTCACAGCAAGCACAGCTGAACCCAGGACGGTCCAGTTCTGTGGGGGAGGGGCGTCCACCATTACCGAGGCACTCCACCACTACGGAGGTAGTCCGCCATTGTGGAGGCAGCCTGCCATTGCCAAAGCAACTCGCCATTACACAGAGAGTCCACCATTACACAGGTGGGCCACCATTGCCAAGGCAGTTCTAAGTACACCCATATAAACAGGACTGCAGGGAAGTTCACATGGCAGCTGGGTGGAGCCCACAGCAGCTCGGCAAAGCCTCTGCAGGCAGACAGTGACTATGCTGCCTCCTTGCTGGGCAGGGCAACCCAGAAAAAAAGGCAGCAGCACAACGGAAACTCATAAATAAAGCCCTAACTCCCCAGAACATAACACCTGGGAAAAAAAAGGGGGGGTTATGAGTTCTAATGCAGCAGACTTAAACATATCTGCCCAGCAGCTCTGAATGAATAACAGAGCTCACAGCTCAGCACTTGAGCTCCTATAAAGGACAGACTATCTTCTCAAGCATCTCCCTGACCCCCATATATCCAAAGAGTCACCTCATAAAGGAGAGATCAGACTGATATTTGGCGGGTATCCTTCTGGGAAAAAGATAGCAGAAGAAGAAACTGGTAGCAACCCTTACTGTTCTAGAGCTGCTGCAGGTGATCCCCAGGCAAGCAGGGCCTGGAGTGAACCTCAGCAGTCCTGCAGCAGAGGGGCCAGACTGTTAGAAGAAAAACTAAGAAACAGAAATAACTTCAACATCAACGAACTGGACATCCACTCAGAGACCCAATCTGAAAGTCAGCAACTACAAAGACGACAGGTGGATAAATCCACAAAGATGAGAATAAACCAGCACAAAAAGGATGAAAACACCTGAAACCAGAACACCTCTCCTTCTACAAGGGATCACAACTCCTCACCAGCAAGGGAACAAGGCTGGATGGAGAATGAGTGTGATGAAATGACAAAATCAGGCTTCAGAAGGTGGGTAATAAGAAACTTCTCTGAGCTAAAAGAACATGTTCTAACCCAATGCAAAGAAACTAAGAACCTTGAAAAAAGATTTCACGAAATGCTAACGAGAATGGACAACTTAGAGAGGAAGATAAGTGAATTGATGGAGTGAAAAACACAACACGAGAACTTCGCGAAGCATGCACAAGTTTCAATAACCGAATTGGCCAAGCAGAAGAAAGAATATCAGAGGTTGAAGATCAAATCAATGAAATAAAGCGAGAATGCAAGATTAGAGATAAAAGGGTAACAAGGAATGAACAAAGTCTCCAAGAAATACAGCACTATGTGAAAAGACCTAATCTATGTTTAATAGGTGTACCTTAATGTGATGAAGAGAATGAATCCAAGCTGGAAAATACTCTTCAGGATATTATCCAGGAGAACTTCCCCAACCTAGCAAGGCAGGCCAATATTCAAGTCCAGAAAATACAGAGAACATCACAAAGATATTCCTCAAGAAGAGCAACCCCAAGGCACATAATCGTCAGATTCACCGGGGTTGAAATGAAGGAGAAAATGCTAAGGGCAGCCAGAGAGAAAGGTCGAGTTACCCACAAGGGAAGCCCATCAGACTCACAGCAGATCTCTCAGCAGAAACCCTACAAGCCAGAAGAGAGTGGGGGCCAATATTCAACATCCTTAAAGAAAAGAACTTTCAACCCAGAAATTCATATCCAGCCAAACTAAGCTTCATAAGTGAAGGATAAATAAAATCCTTTGCAAACAAGCAAGTACTGAGAGATTTCATCACCACCAGGCCTGCTTTACAAGAGCTCCTGAAAGAGGCATTACACATAGAAAGGAACAACCAGTACCAGTCACTCCAAAAACAAACGAAATGGTAAAGAGCATTGACACAATGAAGAATCTGCATCAACTAACGGGCAAAACAGCCAGCTAGCATCAAAATGGCAGGATCAAATTCACACATAACAATACCAACCCTAAATGTAAATGAACTAAATGTCCCAAACAAAAGACATAGACTGGCAAATTGGATAAAAAGCCAAAACCCATCAGTGTGCTGTATCCAGGAAACTCATCTCACATGCAAGGATACACAACGGCTCAAAATAAAGGGATGGAGGAAGATTTACCAAGTAAATGGAGAGCAAAAAAAGCAGGAGTTGCAATTCTCATCTCTGATAAAATAGACTTTAAAGCAACAAAGATCAAAAGACACAAAGAAGGGCATTACATAATGGTAAAAGGATCAATGCAACAAGAAGAGCTAACGATCCTAAATATATACGCACCCCATACAGGAGCATCCAGATACATGAGGCAAGTTCTTAATGACTTACAAAGAGATTTAGACTCCCACACAATAACATTGGGAACTTTAACACCCCATTGTCAATATTAGATAGATCAACCAGACAGAAAATTAACAAGGATGTCCAGGACTTAAACTCAGACCTGGAAAACGCAAACCTAATAGACATTTACAGAACTCTCCACCCCAAATCCACAGAATATACATTCTTCTCAGCACCACATCACTCCTACTCTAAAATTGACCACATAATTGGAAGTAAATCACTCCTCAGCAAATACAAAAGAACAGAAATTATAACAAACAGTCTCTCAGACCATAGTGCAATTAAGTTAGAACTCAGAATTCAGAAACCAACTCAGAACTGCACAGCTTCATGGAAACTGAACAACTGACTCTTGAATGTGGACTGGATAAACAACGAAATGAAGGCAGAAATAAAGATGTTCTTCGAAACCAACGAGAACGAAGACACAACATACCAGAATCTCTGGGACACATTTAAAGCAGTCTCTAGAGGAAAATATATAGCAATAAGTGCCCACATGAGAAGCAAGGAGAGATCTAAAATTGACACGCTATCGTCCAAATTGAAAGAGCTAGAGGAGCAAGATCAAAAAAACTCAAAAGCTAGCAGAAGACAAGAAATAACTAACATCAGAGCAGAACTGAAGGAGATAGAGACACAAAAAACCCTTCGAAAAATCAATAAATCCAGGAGCTGGTTTTTCGAAAAGATCAACAAAATAGACAGACCACTAGCCAGATTAATAAAAAAGAAAAGAGAGAATAACCAAATAGATGCAAGAAAAATGATAACGGTGATATCACCACAGATTCCACAGAAATTCAAACCATCATCAGAAATTATTACAAACAACTCTATGCATATAAACTAGTAAACCTGCAAGAAATGGATAAATTCCTGGACACTTGCCTCCTCCCAAGCCTAAACCAGGAAGAAGTTGAAACCCTAAATAGACCAATAACAAGGGCTGAAGTTCAGGCAGCCATTAAGAGCCTACCACCCAAAAAAAGCCCAGGTCCAGATGGGTTCACAGCCGAATTCTACCAGACATACAAAGAGGAGCAGGTACCATTCCTTCTGAAACTATTCCAAATAATCCAAAAAGAGGGAATCCTTCCCAAATCATTTTATGAGACCAACATCATCCTGATACCAAAACCTGGCAGAGACTCAACAAGAAAAG
>PVKP010032102.1:22500-26278 GCA_004027715.1 Plecturocebus donacophilus | reverse complement strand
TTGCAGTGAGTCAAGATCTGCACTCCAGCCTGGGCGATAGAGGAAGACTTTATTTATTTCTGTAAAGAATATAGTGGTACAGGCCAGGTGCAGTGGCTCACGCCTATAATCCCAACGTTTCAGAAGGCCAAGGTAAGAGGATCATTTGAGGCTACAGGTGCATGCCACAGTGCCCAGCTAATATTTGATAGAGACAGGGTCTCACTATGCTGCCCAGGCTGGTCTCAAACCCCTGGCATCAAACAATCCTCCTGCCTTGGCCTCCCAGAGTGTTGGGATTATAGGCATGAACCACCATACCTGGCCTGTGTTAAAATGAAAAAGGAGGAGAAGAAAGATAAGTAAAACTCTGAGCATATTAAAAAAAAAAATGTTGAGCCATTATGAATGGAAGCTGCCATTGTAACTGCTTTTTTAGGAAAACCAGATCCCGTTTAGGTGATTTTGTTTATTTGTTTTTAGAGACAGGTTCTTGCTGTGTCACTCAGGCTGGAGTGTAGTGGTATGATCGTAGCTTTCTGCAGCCTGGAGCTCCTGGGCTGAAGCAGTCCTCCCAGTTTAACCTCACAAGTAGCTGAGACTACAGGTGCCACCACACCGGCTAATTTATTGTTGTTGTTGTTATTGTTGAGATGGGGTCTGGCTGTGTTGCCCAGGCTGGTCTCAGATTCCTGGCCTCAAGTGATCCTCCTGTCCTGGCTTCCCATAGTGCTGGAATTACAGGCATGACTTTTTTTTGTTAATATATTTGCAGCTGACAAATGGTCATTGTGTATGTTTATGGGGTTCAGTGTGATGTTTTAGTCTATGTACACATCATAGAATGATTCAGTCATGCTAATTATAACACATCCATCACCTCACCACCTCATCATTTTTTGTCGGGAAGGCATTAAAAATTTTAGCAATTTTGAAATACACAATACATTATTATGTATTAATAATGCAATGAAAATACACACTAGTGTATTAATGCATCACTAATGCACTGCAATGCAGTAGATCATTACAACTTCCTCCTCCAGTCTGACTGCAACTTACTTAAACCCTTTGATCAATGTCTTCCCTTTCTCCATCCCTCCTCCTCCCCTGCAGCCTCTAGGAAGCACCTTCCTGCTCTTTCTATGAGACCAGTATTTTCAGTTTTTAGCTCTGACAAGTGAGATCACACAGTAGTTGTCTTTCTGTGCCAGCTTAGTTTACTCATATAATGTCCTCCAGTTCTATCCATATAGGCACGCATTACAGGATTTCCTTCTTTTTAGGGCTGTATAATATTCTATTTGTAGATATACCACATTTTGTTTGTCCACTCATCCATTGTGGGACACTTCGTTTGCCTCCATATTTTGGCGGTTGTTCATAATGCCGAAGTGAACGTGGGAGGGCAGATGTCCTAAAAGATTTAAATGTAAGACCTGAAATGGTAAAGATGCTGTTAAGAAAACATTGGGAGAAAGCTCCATGGCATTGGTCTCAGGAATGATTTTATTTTGATTTTTTTTTTATTATACTTTAAGTTCTGGGGTACATGTGCAGAACATGCAGGTTTGTTGCATAGGTACACACATGCCATGCTGGTTTGCTGCATCCATCCCCTCATCATCTACATTAGGTATTTCTCCTAATGTTACCCCTCCCCAATCTCCCCACACCCTGCTATCCCTCCCCTAGCTCCCCCACCTCCCGACAGGCCCCAGTGTGTGATGTTCCCCTCCCTGTGTCCATGTGTTCTCATTGTTCAACACTCATTTATGGGTGAGAACATGTGGTGTGTGGTTTTCTGTTCCTGTGTCAGTTTGCTGAGAATGAGGGTTTCCAGCTTCATCCAAGTCCTTGGAATGATTTTTGGACAGGACCTCCAAAGTACAGGTAACAGAAGCAAAAGTAGACAAAGGGATTGTATCAAACAAAAAGTTTGTGCACAGCAAAGGAAGCATTTAACAGAGGGAAGAGATAACCTAAGGAATGTGAGAAAATGTTTGCAAATAATAAGGTGCTAATATCCAAAATATATAAGGAACTCAAACAACTCAACAGCAAGAAAACAACCCAATTAAATATGAGCAAAGGCAGCTACTCGGGAGGCTAAGGTATAAGGATCCCTTGAACCTGGGAGGGAGGGATTGCAGTGAGTTGAGATCACATCACTGCACTCCACCCTGGGTGACAGAGTCTCAAAATAAAAAATAAAACTGTGCAAAGGATCTGAACATACGTATCCCAAAAGAAAAAAGATACAAAGAGATACAAGTGGCCAACAGGTATATGAAAAATGCTGAATATCACTAATCATCAGGGAAATGCAAATTAAAACTCCCATGAGCTATCACCTCTCACCTGTTAGAGTAACTATTATCTTTTTTTTTTTTTTTTTTTCTCTGAGAGGGAGTCTTGCTCTTTCACCCAGGATGGAGTGCAGTGGTGTGATCTCGGCTCACTGCAACCTCCGCCTCCTGGGTTCAAGGGATTCTCCTGCCTCAGCCTCCCGAGTAGCTGAAATTATAGGCACATGCCACCATGCCTGGCTAATTTTTGTATTTTGATAGTGATGGGGTTTTACCACGTTGATCAGGCTAGTCTTGAACTCCTAACCTCAAATGATCCTCCCTCCTTGGCCTCCCAGAGTGCTGGGGTTACAAGCCTGAGCCACTGCACCCAGCCTAGAGTAGCTGTTATCAAAAAGGCAAATGAGGTTTATTGAAGTCCTACTCCCTGGTACCTGCAAATGTGGCCTTATGTGAAAATAGGGTCTTTGTAGGTGGTAATCAAGCTAAGATGAGGGCAAACTTATTTAGGGTGGGTCCTAAATCCAACCACTGGTGTCTCTATAAGAGAAGAGGCAGGCTGACCAATATGGTGAGTCTGTGTCTCTAAAACTACAAAAATTAGCCGGGTGCAGTAGCGCACACCTGTGGTCCCAGCTACTCAGGAGACTGAGGCAGGAGACGTTCCTGTTTAAACCCAGGAGACGGAGGTTGCAGTGAGCAGAGATCATGCCACTGCATTCCAGCCTGGGCGACAGAGTGAGACTCCATCAAAAATAAAAAAAAAGATAAATCATAACAAGTGCTGGTGAGAATATGGAGAAAAGGGGATCCATTTACATGGTTTTAATAAGACAGACTCTATATGGGTGGTATTGAGTTCCCAGAGTTGCCATTACAAAGCGTCACAAACCCAGTAGCTTAAAACACAGAAATTTCTTCTCTCACAGTTCTGGAGGCTGGAAGTCCAAACTGAAATCAGGGTGTCAGCAGAGCCACCGTGCTTCCTCAGAAGGTTTTAGCAGAGAATCTGTTCCAGGCTATTTCCTTAGCTTCTGGTGCTGCTGGCAAACTTTGGTGTTCCTCGGTTTATAGATGCGTCACTCTCATCTCTGGCTCTGTTGTTATATGGTCCTCTTTCTGTGTGTCTGTATGCCATTTCTTTTTTTTTTTTTTTTCCTGAGACAGGGTCTCACTCCATCACCCAGGCTGGCGTGCAATGGCACAATCAAAGCTCACTGCAACCTCCACCTCCCAGGTTTGAGCAATCCTCCCAATTCAGCCTCCCGAGTGGCTGGGATTACAGGCATAAGCCACCATGCCCAGCTAACTTTTGTATTTTTAATAGAGATGGGGTTTCACCAGGTTGGCCAGGCTGATCTTGAATTCCTGACCTCAAGTGATCTGCGCACTTTGGCCTCCCAAAGTGCTGGGATTATAGGCATGAGCCACAGCACCCAGCCTGCTTCTCCTCTTATAAAGACATCAGTCACTGGATTTAGCTAATTAAG
>PVKP010032102.1:0-20000 GCA_004027715.1 Plecturocebus donacophilus | reverse complement strand
TTTTGATAAATGTGCTGGATGGATGAATGGGTGAATAGATAAATGGAGGAATTAATGGAGAAACAGATGAGCAAATGAATGACGAATGGATGGATGCATGCATGAGCAAATGAATGATAAACACACAAAGGAATGGATGAATGATGAAGGCGCTAACGAAATTAAGAATAATGAAAGAATGAACAAATGGACGAAAGAATGAATGAATGTATTAATGAATGAATAAATCAATGAAGAATCATCTAAAAATGAATACAGCTGAGGGTTTATAAGAAAAGATGTCTTAAGGCTGGGCATGGTGGTTCATGCTGTAATCTCAATGCTTAGGGAGGCTGAGGCAGGAGGATCACTTGAGGCAAGAAGTTCAAGACCAGCCTGGGCAACATAGGGAGACCTCATTGCCACCAAAAAAAAAAAAAAAAAATGTTGTAATTAAGAGGGAATGGTGGTACGTGACTGTAGTCCTAGCTACTTGGGAGGCTGAGGTGGGAGGATCACTGGAGCCCAGGAGTTCAAGGCTGCACTGAGCTGTGATCACACCACTGCACTCCAGCCTGGGCAACAAAGCCAGATCCCATCTCAAAAAAAAAAAAAAAAATAGAGATATTTTAGAAGGTAAATTCAATCTGTCCGAAAGTGAGCTCTGACCTTCCCCTAAACCTGTGCCCATTCAGTAGATGAGAGCTCCATCCCTCAAGGGGTTCACCAAAAACCAAAAATCTCTCTCTCTTACACCCACACTGTTCCGTCAGCAAATATTGAATGTACCTTACATGATTCATCCCAAATCCTCTCTGCTGAAACACCGCCCAAGTCCAGCCCCATTCATCGTCATCATCATCACTTGCCTGGATGGGTTCAGTCACCTCCAGCCTGGTCTCCCGGCTCCAGTCCTCACCTTTTGCTGTCTACTCTCCCCCACGGCAGCCAGAGGCTGCCTATGAACACCCAAGTCAAATTCCATCCCTCCTCTACTCAGAACCCTCCATGGCTCCCATCTCACGCAGGGTAAAAGCCAAAGTCCTCTTTGTGGTCCACCAGGCCCTGCATGATCTGCCTGTCACCTACCTGCCTTCATCTCCTTCCTCTTTTCCCCTCAGCCACTCCACTTCAGCCACACTGACTTTCTTGTGCTGTTTCCTAAAAATGTCAGGCAGGTACATTCATGCTTCAGGACCTTAAATTTGCTGTTTCCTCTACCTAAAATACTAAAGTGACAAGTCAACACACTCACTTTGACCACACAATTTAGTGCTGCATCCTGCCTTGTATACTCTCCTAGGGCTTTCAATCCCTCCATGATGCTTTACTTTTAAAAAATACATATTTTTGTTATTTAAAAAAACATGTTGTGATATGTTGCCCAGGCTGGTGTCAAACTCCTGGCCTCAAACAGTCCTCCCACCCCAACTTTCCAAAGTACTGGGATTACAGGCATATCACTGCATCCACCCCAACTTTTTTTTTCCATAGCACTTCTCATTTTCCATCCCACTGTTAATTTACTTATTATGTCCACTCTATTTCTATCCCCCTTTGAGAATCAGACCCAGGAGGTCCAGGCTCTGTTGCCTGATGTATCCTGAGCCCCTGGAACAGAACTTGGCACACAATACATAGTCAATAAATGCATAAGACCAAAAATATCTGCAGGCAGAGGACACACCCAGCTCATTCCTCAGTGATCACTTCTAAAGTGAAATGCCCATGGAACACTAGGGTCTTATTCACATCTCTTTCTGGAGGCCTTCCAAGCATGCTCTGTGCAGCCCTGTTGCCTGCCCCTGCATCAGGGAATGGAGACCTTGCTTTATCCTGCCCTGTGGTGTGACATCCAGAGGCATCAGATGTGACTGGGAGTGGGAGAGGTGGAAGACTGGCTCCTGCAACAGAGAGCTATCAGCCCCCTCATTGATATCCTGCTTTCTCATTGGTTACTTCCGGTTCTGTTTTTTCAGAGACATGGTCTTCTCATAAGCTCCATCTCTGCAAAACTAAGTCCATGGGTCATGATGGTTCCCTCAGGCCAGAGGGCTTGCTGGAGCGACTAATGCATCCCCTGGCTAAGATCCGTGCTTGGGCTGCACATTGGTTAATTTCTTCCACAGGAACAGCCTGAGCCTGACATTCTCCATCTTTTCCCTGGCAGGTTCTCCCTTCGCCCGAGCCAGCATTAAAAGTGCCAAGCTGGAGAACTCGACCTTTTTTCACAAAAAGGAGAGGAGGATGCGTTTCTACATCCGCCGCATGGTCAAAACTCAGGCCTTCTACTGGACTGTACTCAGTTTGGTAGCTCTCAACACGCTGTGTGTTGCTATTGTTCACTACAACCAGCCCGAGTGGCTCTCCGACTTCCTTTGTGAGTATCACCCGGCCCCCTCCTGCCAACTCCCTGATCCCTCCCTCACACCCTTTTTTCCACTTCTCTTTCTCTGGTAGTATGTGGGTCTTCTTTGGTCCTCATTGAATCTGCCCTTTCATTTGGCCATTTTTATAACTGTCACTGGGGCCAATGTTACTGCTGCTATGACGATGGAACCCATCTCCCTTAGGCCTGAGAGCTGGAAGCTGGAATTCAGGCCAGCATATGCTCCTGTGATTCCTTTCTAAGAGAGAGAGAGACAGAGGGGTACTGGTGAAGGGAGTGTTGAAAGAGAGATGGAGAAAGACAGAGCTCATAAGACAGATGGATAGAAACAGAAACATACAGTATTAATAATTTTTATGCACATCTTTGGAAATGTTCATAACTTACGATTAAGAGACAGAGAATGCCTTAGAAATAAGGAGGGGCTTATATGTTGCCCTGATTTTCTCTGCTTATTTCTGCCTCTGCTTCTCCCTTCTTTCAAACCTTCTGCTTCTTTCCTCTTAGGTTGGTGCAAAATTAATAACAGTTTTTGCCATTTTTTTTTAACCCACAATTACTTTTGCACTAACCTAATACTTCCTCCCCTGCCCCTTTTGGCTTCCTTATTCATTCATAGAACATCCCATCTAGTATCTGTGAGAGTATCTTGCTCCCTCAGGGTACAAGTACCACGAAGGCTTTGCCCTCTGGGCCTAGTCTCAGATTCTGTATGAGTTAGCATGAGGTAGTATCAAAATTAAAGGCCGAGTGAGGGTGAGGAAAAGCAGCAAAAGATGGGGAGATGTCTGAGCAGGATTTAAAAAGTAAAGAGCTCTGAGAAATCAACAAGAGCAGTGATTGGGGCCAGGCATGGTGGCTCATGCCTATAATCCCAGCATTTCGGGAGGCAGAAGTAGGTGGATCACTTGAGGCTGGGAGTTTGAGACCAGCCTGGCCAACATGGCAAAACCCTGTATTTACAAAACACAAAAATTGGCAGAAGTAGGTGGATCACTTGAGGCTGGGAGTTTGAGACCAGCCTGGCCAATGTGGCAAAACCCTGTATTTATAAAACACAAAAATTAGCCAGGCGTGATGGTACACACCTGTAATCTCAGCTACTTGGGAGGCTGAGGCACTAGAATTGCTTGAACCTAGGAGGCGAAAGTTGCAGTGAGGAAAGATCGTGCCACTGCACTCCAGCCTGAGCAACAGAGAGAGTCTGTCTCAAAAAAATAAAATACAAGGAGTAGTGATTGGACAGAGAGGGGAGCAGATGGATGACCTGGCTTTGGTTTTTGGACCCCAAGTGAGGACTTCGCAAAACCTCTTTTGCCTACTGGCTGTCTAACATGTTCGCTGCCCTTCTGACCTGGTTCAGAATTGACTTAGGACAGCAACAAGAGACAGCCTGGTCTTTGACCTAGAAAGGCTCATGAGTCTAGTTCAGGTCATTGTCTTCTTCTAACCCTCCTTGTTCCCTGTCACATTGGCTGACCCCTTCCCCCGGCCCCCAGGACACCCCTCAGGAACCAGTTCTTCTTCCCAGGGCCCTGACCTAGTTTCAAACTTAGTAATTGTTTTTAGTCCCTCTGGAGTCTCTTATAAATGAGGACTCTACTTCTTGTTTTAACTTCATCTAATACTCTATTTTTAATCTCCTATTCTCTCCACTAATCATCTTGCACAGTCTGTCCTGGTTCAGGAACAAGGGACTGAGACTTCCTGCCTGGGACCTCAGTGTCTATAAAGGTCCTTTACTCATTCCCACTTTCCATTTGAGAAAACTGAGACACAGAGAGGTTAGGTAGATTGCCCAGGGTCACACAGCTGGTAAGTGATAAAGCCAGAGTTTGAACCCAGGCACTTGGGCTCCCGAGTCCAAGCTGTGTCTAATGACAGATGCATACCCTGGGTACCAGATGACCTGAATTCTCAAAGCCTGCCCTGTTCCTAACTTCCATGCAATCTTAGACAAGTCATTACCATCATCCATTGATCAAAGACATCTTCAATTATAAGGCACTCTTTTATTTATTTATTTTTAATTTTATTATTTTTTTCTTTTTTTTTTGAGACAGTCTTCCTCTGTCACCTAGGCTGGAGTACAGTGGCACAACCTCAGCTCATGGTAACCTCCACTTCCTGGGTTCAAGCAGTTCTCCCTGCCTCAGCCTTCCGAGTAGCTGGGATTACAGGCACCCGCCACCACACCCGGCTAATTTTTGTATTTTTTAATAGAGATGGGGTTTCACCATGTTGGCCAGGCTGGTCTTAAACTCCTGACTTCAAGTGATATGCCCACCTTGGCCTCCCAAAGTACAAGGATTATAGGCATGAACCACTTCACCCAGCCTGAGACTGGGTAACTTGATAAGAACAGAAATTTATTTTTTTACTCTTATTTTATCTACCATTAAGAAATGCTGCCATCTAAATTAGGCATGCTGATTTTAAGATACACGTTAATTTCAGAGATGTCAAAATATAAACAAAGTGCATGTCTTGGCCAGGTGCGGTGGCTCATGCCTGTAATCCCAGCACTTTGGGAGGCCAAGGTGGGCAGATCACGAGATCAGGAGATAGAGGCCATCCTGGCCAACATGGTGAAATCCTGTCTCTACTAAAAATGCAAAACTTAGCTGGGTGTGGTAGCATACGCCTGTAATCCCTGCTACTCGGGAACCTGAGGCAGGAGAATCACTTGAATCTGGGAGGCAGAGATTGCCGTGAGCTGAAATCGTGCCACTGCACTCCAGCCTGGCAACAGAGCAAGACTCCATCTCAAAAAAAAAAAAAAAGTATGTCTTGGAATCAGTGAAGTGTAGTTGTTTCTCTGGGTCTCAGACTCCCATCTATGTGGTAGAAACTGGATTTGATGGTCCTGAAAGTTCTTCCAGATCCAACAATGCTATGGATAAGTGATTCTTATGGATAAGTAATTCTTTCAAGTCATGTGCGTCACTTGCTATCATGTTTCCATGGTAACTGAAGAACAAGATCTCAGAAACTTCAGTCCTCCCAGAGTTACTTCTGGTGGGTCTTGGAATGTATCATATGTTATGAACAGACTTCCTTTGCTGATATTTTGGTCTTAGGGACCCTAGAGTTTTCCTCAGACACTAGGATCTCCTTAGTGTCCTATAAATAAGAAGAAATTTTGGTGATAAGTAAGTGTGAAGGACTTTGACGGTCAGTTCAAAACACCTCTTAAAAGCATGATATAGCAAAACCCTTGACAGTTGTCTTAGTTCATTTATGCTACTATAACAAATTACCTGAGACTGGGTAATTTGACAAGAACAGAAATTTATTTTTTCACAGTTCTGAAGGCTGAGAAGTCCAAGATCAAGGCACTGGCAGGTTTACTTGTCTGGTGAAGGCTGCTCTCTGCTTCCAAGATTGCACCTTATACACTGTATCCTCTAGATGGGAGGACCACTGGGTCCTCACATGGCAGAAGGTGGAGGAGCAAGAGGGACAAACTTCCTCTGTCAAGCTCTTTTATAAGGCACCTAATCCCATTCATGAGAGCTCCACTGTCATGTCTTAATCACCTCCTGAAGGCCCCACCTCTTGATGTCATTACATTGGCAATTAAGTTTCAATATGAATTTTGGAGGGGACACAAACATTCGAACCATGACAGCCAAACACAATTAGCTATGTGGCCATGATTAACTATATGAAATTCTTGGAAGTCAGTTTCAATCCTCTGTCTTTCCTTTCTGTACGCTTTCTGCTCCTCAGAAACCTTCCTCGTCTCTCCTTTCTGTCCATTAAGTACCCATGTCCTTCCTAAATCCTCATCTTCCTACCCCACCAAGGAAGCCCTCTCAGAAAGGGATGTGATAGCAGTCATTTATTTGCTGTAGCAAATGCATATCCATGTTTTACCCTCCCCCCACCCCAAGGCATTTTCACTTTTATGCTTTCTCATCAAAGAACAAAAGGCTTTGTCTTATGCAAGACTTTTAGATCACAAGCAACAAAGGATTTCTAGGGGACATAAGACAAGTTTTCCAAGTTGGGGGAAAAGCCAGGCCTTAGATGGGTTGCCTGTGTCACTCCAACTAAGTACTTAACTTCAGGATTACGAATAGGGCTTCATTATGATTTCTATTTCTTTTTTTTTTCCTTTGAAGCTCAGTCATGTAGAAGTAGATTAGGTATAATTGTTAGATCAAAACACCCTGGCATGATGGGGCCATTATGGTCCATTGTTATTTTGTGAATTATTCAGTTAATTAGTTTGTTTTTTAAATGTGATAAACACCTGGGAACCTACCAATCAACACAAAAGCTAAGTCCCTGCAAATAACCTATATTCAGTCCTTCTTATCAAACCAGGGCAAAAACTACAAGGTGGAGATCCACTGAATTTTTTCTCATCCGTTTTAAGATTGGCCTAAGGTTGGTTGGCTTGCTGGTTGGAAGGTAGAGCACAATTGTTGCTTTTTTTTTTTTTCTTTAGACAGGGTTTTGCTCTGTCACCCAGGCTGTAGTGCAGTGGCCTGATCTTGACTCACTGCAACGTCCACCTCCCAGGTTCAAGTGATTCTGGTGCCTCCACCTCCCACGTAGCTGGGTTTACAGGTGTGCATCACCACACTCAGCTAATTTTTGTATTTTTATGAGAGATGGGGTTTGCCATGTTAGCCGGGCAGGTCTCAAACTGCTGACCTCAGTTGATCTGCCTGCCTCGGCCTCCTAAAGTGTTGGGATTATAGATGTGAGCCACGATGCCCAGCCAGCTCTTCCTTTTTAACAGAAGTGAAACTGAGGCTCATGGAAAGGACACCTTGGGCAGAGCATGGGCACAGTAGTTCATGTCTATAATCCCAGCACTTTGGGAGGCTGAGCTGGGAGGATCACTTGAGGCCAGGAGTGCAGGAGCAGCCTGAGCAGCACAGTGAGACCCCCATCTCCACATAAAAATTTTAAAAAGAAAAAAAAAATACAAAATAAGTCCAGTTTTGAGTGTGGTGACACATGCCTGTAATTCTAGCATTTGGGAGGCCAAATGGGGGAAACCGTTTGAGGCCAGGAGTTTGAAACTGGCCTAACAGCATAGCAAGACCTCATCTCCACAAAAAAATAAAAAGTTAAAAAATGATAATAAAAGGAAAGTCAGAGCCACTTGGAACCCCTACCCTCAGCAAGCCTAACCTCCTCTCTGTTTCCTCCTTCTCCCTTGTAGACTATGCAGAATTCATTTTCTTAGGACTCTTTATGTCCGAAATGTTTATAAAAATGTACGGGCTTGGGACGCGGCCTTACTTCCACTCTTCCTTCAACTGCTTTGACTGTGGGGTAAGTGCTCTTGTTTCTAAGAAGTTCATTTCTCCAGCTCTTGCCTGGAGTGACAGATACCTGGGCACATTAAAGGGAAAAAGGTAAAGTCATCCCTGAATATAAAAGAGTCAGACAGATGCAGAAGGAATGAGGAAACAATCCCAAACACTGGTGAGGATACAAGGTACCCAGAACCCTCAACCACTGCCAGTGGGAGGAAAATGTATAAACCCCTTTGGAAAGCTAAGTGGGGGACATAAGACAAGTTTTCCAAGTTGGGAGAAAAGCCAGGCCTTAGATGGGTTGCCTGTGTCATTCCAGCTAAGTACCTAACTTCAGGATTACAAATGGGACATCATTATGATTTCTATTTCTTTTTTTCCTTTCAGTCATGTAGAAGTAGATGAAGTGTAATTGTTAGATCACAATACCCTGGTGTTGTGGGGCCATTATGATCCATTGTTATTTTGTGAATTACTCAGTTAATTAGTTTATTTTTTAAATGTGATAAACACCCAGGAACCCACCTGTCAACACAAAAGCTAAATCTTTGGCAATAATCGACATCCAATCCTTCTCATCGAACCAGGGCAAAAACTACAAGATGGAGGTGTGACCCAGCACTCCATTGCTAGGAATTCATCCTAGAAAGTCTCACCTACAAGACACAGGCCAGAATGTCCCCACCCTGCAGCTGGAAATCAAGTTAAGATTGTTAGCAAACAAGTGGAGAATGCCTGGCCCAGGGCAGCCCTAGTCATTTACCACAGTCCCAAGGCTTAATAATATGTAATAACTGAATGTTGTACTGTTTTCTGCCATTATAGAAAATTATCATGTTGTTGGAGAAACAAAATACATACAAACAAACATTTCCTACATAAATGATCCAAGCGTTTAAAGAATAAAACTAATTTCTATTAAAAAGAAAAGGAAGCCGGGTGTGATGCGTCGTGCCTGTAGCCTCAACTATTCAGGAGGCTGAGGAAACAGAATTGCTTGAGCCCAGGAGTTGAAAACCAGCCCAGGCAACAAAGCAAGACTCTGTCTCTACCGGAAAAAAAAAAAAAAAAATAGCCAGGTGTGGTGACACACACCTGTAGTCCCTGCTACTCAGAAGGCTGAGGTGGGAGGATCGCCCCAGCAGTTTGAGGCTACAGTGAGCTATGATCACACCACTGTACTGCAGCCTGGACAATAGAGTGAGACCCTATCTCTAAAAAATAAAAGTAGGCCAGGCACAGTGGCTCACATCTGTAATCCCAGCATTTTGGGAGACCGAGGTAGGTGAATCACCTGAAGTCAGGAATTTGAGACCAGCCTGGCTAACATGCTGAAACCCCGTCTCTACCTAAAAAACTACAAAAATTAGCCAGGTGTTGTGGTGCACGCCTGTAATCCCAGCTACTCAGGAGGCTAAGGCAGGAGAATCTCTTGAACCCAGGAGGCAGAGTTTGCAGTGAGCTGAGATCATGCCACTGCACTCCAGCCTGGGTGATAGAGTGAGACTCTGTCTCAAAAAACAAAGAAAGAAAAATGAACAAATGTCTTGAGCAGCCTTGTCTGTAATAGTTCCAAGTCCCGATATCCATGATGCATCCCTTTGCTGTAGCCTAGATAAATATTTTGTGGCATATCTATGTAAATAAATACTCTGAAACAATGAAAGCCCAGCAGCAATAGCCATGCCCAGCAGCAAGAATCTCACCCGTGTAACATGGCACAGAAGGAGGCAGAAGCTGACAACGTAAGTCCCTACAGTTCATGCAAAGTTCAAGTGGACAAAGTCAAAGTCTATATATATATATATATATATAATGTTTTTTTTTTAGAAACAGAGTCTCACTCTATTGCCCAGGCTGGAGGGCAGTGGCACAATCTCACTTCACACAACCTCCACCTCCCGGGTTCAAGCAATTCTCCTGCCTCAGCCCCGAAAGTAGCTGAGATTACCCGGCTCATTTTGTGTTGTTAGTAGAGACGGGGTTTCACCAATTTGTCCAGGCTGGTCTCGAACTCCTGACCTCAAGTGATCCACCTGCCTTGGCCTCCCAAAGTGCTGGGATTACAGGCATGAGCCACCACACCCGGCCTTAAACTATATATTTTAAGGATGATACTTGAATACTTTGAAAAGGCAGGGACCTTGAAAACACGATGCTCAGTAAAAGAAATCAGATGCAAAAGGCCAACTATTGCATAATTCCGTTTGTATGAAATGTCCAGAGCCAGCAAACCCATAGAGACAGAAAGTAGATTAGTGGTTGCTAGGGTCTGGAGGAGGGAGAGAGGGGAGTGACTGCTGATGGGGACAGAGCCTCCTTTGGGGGTGATGAAAATGTTTTGGAACTTGATAGAGGTGATATTTGCAGAATATTGTGCACGTACCTAAATGCCAACGAATTGTGTAATTCAAAGTGTTAATGTTATGTTATGTGAATTTCACCTCAATTTTTTTTAGAGGTAAGAAAATGGTTATTACAAAATTCAGGACGGTAGTTATATCACAGTGTCTCTGGAAGTTTCCAGGGTATCCACATGTTCCTTTTGTTTGTTTATTGTTTTTGTTGTTATTGTCGTTGTTGAGATAGAGTCTTTCTCTGTTGCCCAGGCTGGAGTGCAGTGGCAAGATCATGGCTTTCTGCTGTCTCAAATTCCTGGGCTCAAGTGATCCTCTCTCCTCAGCCTCCTATGTAGCTGGGACTACAGGCACAATGCTACCATGCCTGGCTAGTTTTTTTTTTTTTCTTTTTTTGTAGTAGAGTCAGGGTTTACCTATGTTACCCAGGCTAGTCTTGAACTCCTGGGCTCAAGTGATCGGTCCACCTCGGCCTCCCAAAGTTCTGGTATTACAGGCATGAGCCACTGCACCCAGCCTTGTCCTAATTCTTGATATAGGTAGTCGTTCCATGAACATTCACTTTGTAATTTTCTGTTTCAGGAATTCTCAGGTCTGTGTGAGCTCTTAATAAATAAAAAAGAGGCCAGGTGCAGTGGCTCTGTGCTTTGGGAACCAGGGTAGGAGGCCAACACTTGGAGAGGCCAAAGCCAGAGGGTGGCTTCAGCCCAGAAGTTTGAGACCGGCCTGGGCAATACTAGCAAGACCCCATCTCTCTAAAAATGTTTTAAAATTAGCCAAGTGTGGTAGTACACACCTCTAATCCCAGCTACTCAAGAAGCTGAGGTGGGAGAATCACTTGAGCCCAGGAGGTCAGTGCTGCAGTGAGCTGTGATGGCACCACCGCACTCCAGCCTGGGTGACACAGTGAGACCTGATCTCCACAGATAAATGAATGGGTGAATGAGGAGCTCAGGGTTCCTCACCCAGCTTCCATTTGGAGGTAGGAGTTGGGCCGGCTTCTTGCAAGATTGGCACCTAGGAAGTGCTTGCTGGTTCTGGAGCCCAGACGCTGTCCCTGGACGTGAGACCAGGTCCTCTCCTCTAGGTTATCATTGGGAGCATCTTCGAGGTTATCTGGGCCGTCATAAAACCTGGCACATCCTTCGGAATCAGCGTGTTACGAGCCCTCAGGTTATTGCGTATTTTCAAAGTCACAAAGTAAGTCTTTGGGGTCCCTGGACATTGGTACAGGGGGTGGGGATGGGGGACATGGTGGGGGCGCCTCCAGAACGTTGGGAAGGTGAGCCTCGTGCTTCGAGGGCTGACTCCGGGGCCCCTGCTTCCCCTGCCTGGCCTGAGTCCTCACCCGACCTCCGTCGACAGGTACTGGGCGTCTCTCAGAAACCTGGTCGTCTCTCTCCTCAACTCCATGAAGTCCATCATCAGCTTGTTGTTTCTCCTCTTCCTATTCATTGTCGTCTTCGCCCTTTTGGGAATGCAGCTCTTCGGCGGCCAGTAAGTCCTTCACAGGAACTCGATTCCTGCCTCCCTGGGGTCCGGCTCAGGGTATCCCGAAGCCCGCACTCCCCTCCAACATGCAGGCTGCCTTCCTCGTAGCCCAGACACCCGTTGCGGTCACCCAGACGGGCAGGGCCCTGGGTACCACTCAGGGTTTCCTGGGGACAGAGATGATGGAGACATGCGTTTCCTTGGAGATGAGATGCCAAGGCATACCCTCAGAGCACCTGGGGTGGGGCCAACGTGAAATGTCCGTGTCCTCCCTGCAGGTTTAATTTCGATGAAGGGACTCCTCCCACCAACTTCGATACTTTTCCAGCAGCAATAATGACGGTGTTTCAGGTACGGCCTCCACCTGGCCCCACGGGCCGACACCTCTCAGTGTCAGAGATGAAAGTGCCTACTCCACACCCAAGGGGCTCCCCTGAACTCCTCCTCTACCTTGCCTTTTCACACTGCTTTAAAATACAGATTTTATGATCATCATTGTTCAGATAATGGTGAGGCCAACAGATCAGGAGATGAATATCATTGGAAAGATGGTTTGTGACTGGGCATGGTGGCTCACACCTATAATCCCAGCACTTCGGTCAGGTGTAGTGGCTCACACCTGTAATTCCACCACTTTGGGAAGCCCCGGTGGGCAGATCACTTGAGATCAGAAGTTCGAGACCAGCCTGGCCAACATGGTGAAACCCTATCTCTACTAAAAATACAAAAATGAGCTGGGCGTGCTGATGGGTGCCTGTAGTCCCAGCTACTAGGGAGACTGAAGCACAAGAATTGCTTGAATCCCAGAGGCGGAGGTTGCAGTGAGCCAAGATCGCACCACTGCACTTCAGTCTGGACAACAGAGCAAGACTCGGTCTCAAAAAAAAATAAAAGCACTTTGGGAGATCAAGGCGGGAGGATCACTTGAGGCCAGGAATTTGAGAACACTCTGAGCAATGTAGTGAGACTTTGTCTCAACCAGGTGTGGTGGCTCATGCCTGTAATCCCAGCACTTTGGGAGGCCCAGGCAGGCGGATCACCTGAGGTCGGGAGTTCAAGACCAACCTGGCCAACATGGAGAACCCACGTCTCTACTAAAAATACAAAATTAACCGGTCATGGTGGTGCATACCTGTAATCTCAGCTACTTGGGAGGCTGAGGCAGCAGAATTGAGAATTGCTTGAACCCCGGAGGTGGAGGTTGCGGTGAGCCAAGATCGTGCCATTGCACTCCAGCCTGGGCAACAAGAGTGAAACTCCATCTAAAAAAGAAAAAAAAAGAGAGAAAGACTCTGTCTCTACAAAAAATAAAATAAAATTTAATTAGCTGGGCATGGTGGTGCACACCTCTAGCTACTAGGTTGGCTGAAGCGAAAGGGTCACTTGAGCCCAGGAGGTTGAGGCTGCAGTGAGCTGTAATCACACCACTGCACTCCAGCCTGGTTGACAGAGCAAGACTCTGTCTCAAAAAAGAAAGGAAACTTTGTTACACTCACAGATCCTCAGGGAAGGAGCACACCACACGGCACCAGTCAGGGAAGCAACAGGGTCAGACAGAAAGCAGGAAAGGAAAATGTGGACAAGAGCGTTGAGTGTGGTTTCCATGGGAAGGAAAGGGTGAAGCAGAGGAAACGGCTCAGGACTGGCTCGTTGGGATCATTTCAGTGGGCTCTGGGGCAGACGAAGATGTTCCGGCTTGTCTAGGACCTGGCCCGGGGTGGTGAGGGCAGGTGGATAGCATTGGGAAGATAAAGGAGGTGGTTGGGATATGGGCTAGTTGGAATATTGGTTGGTTTGCATTGAAAAGCCTGGTCAGGGCTAAATTATTTACAACCTCTAGGGACTGGCCAGTGCCGGACCTGGTAGACCCCCCATAGTCAGCAAGACCTCAGATGCATCAGAATAAAGAAAATAAAACGCATGGCTAGGCCAGTGACGCGGCTCGTGACCGTAACCTCAGCAGTTTGGGAGACCGAGGCGGGAGGATTGCTTGAGCCCAGGTGTTCGAGGCTGCAGTGAGCTCCAGCCTGGGTCACAGAGCAAGACCCTGTGACCCTGCCTCTTAAAGAGAAAAAAGACGTGGCTAATACACCCATGAAATCTGAAGATACCTTGGTCTCATATTCCAGGGTGAAGGGATTGACCCTGAGTGTTTAACCCAAAGCAGCTTCTGGGTCCACGTGGGCACATTCCCTGAGGCTGGGGACTGGCCCAGCCTGGACCTTCAGAGCCCCTCTGGTGGATTCTTTCTCTTTGGGGGACAGAGAGTGTATAGAAAACATGACTTCACTCTCTCCTCCTCCTGGGGAGGTAGTTTCTAAATGAGACCCCTAGACAGGGAGTGGAAGAGGAAGCATTCCATGAAGGGAAGTTCTGAGCCCCCACATAAGCGATTATTAATAGTACTGATCACTACTCACGTATCTTTCGCTCAGAGGTTCTCACCCAAGAGTGAGTCTGTCCTCCAAGGGTGTGTGGCAATGTCTGCAAGCACTGTTGGTTGTCACAGCTGGGGAAGGGGTGCTACTGGCTTCTGGTGGGTGGAGACTAGGAATGCTGCTCAAATTCCTATAATTTACAGGACAGCCCCAAATATCAGCAGGGCTGAGGCTAAGAAGCCCTGTTTTCGCAGATTAATGTTTTTGGAGTTCTTTAACATTTACTTTATCCTCATGGAACTACGGGTAGAAGGAAGGAAGCTGGATTTTTTTTAAAGGAACGTGTAGGTGCTGTTTGAATACCCCTTGGTTCTTTCGATATGCATCAGCAAAACTTCTGTCGACACCTTAATCCTTTGCCTTGGTCTTTCTCTGGCCCCCTGTCCTGCCCCCAAGGAATGGCGGCCCAGTAGTGCTGTGAATCTTTTGCAGCACATCCTAAAAGGAGCAGCCGCTGGTGGATAAATACGCCGGCTCCCTCATCCTCAGGTGGGATGACCCCCTCCAGAGCTCCCTAGCAAGACCAAGCCCAGTTCCCGACAGTGGAAACTTGCGTGATCACATACTCTTACGTTCTGCCTTCTCTTCCCTTTCTCACTTCTCCTGTCCCCTGCTGGTGCTTCCTGAGATCACCTCCTAGATAAACCCCTTGCCCCTGAACCCTTGTTCCAGGGTCTGCCTCAGGCAGGGGGACCCCGAACATGACCTTGTGCTATGTTTGTGCTATCCATGTAGTAGCTTATTTAATCATCACCATGACCACACGAGGAACATAGGCAAATATTTAAAATCCTGTCTTAGCCTTCTCAGGCTGCCGTAACAGAATACCACAGACTGGATGGCTTACACAGGAAACATTTGTTCTCTCACAGTTCTAGAGGCTGGAAGTCCAAGATCACAGTGTCAGCAGGGTTAGTTCCTGGTGAGGACTCTCTTCCTAGCTCACACATAGCCACCTTCTTGCTGCATTCTTATATGGCAGAGAGAGAGAGAGTTCTGCTGTCTACTCCTGTTCTCTTTCTTTCTTTCTTTGAGACAAATCACGTTTTTTTGTCACCCAGGCTGGAGTACAGTATTGCAATCATAGCTCATTGCAGCCTCAGACTCCCAGGTTCAAATGATCCTCCTACGTCAGCCCTTTGAGTAGCTGGGACTACAAATGTGCACCACCACACATCCAGCTAACCTTGTTTAATTTTTTTGTAAAGATGGGGTCTTGGCAATGGGCGTAGTGGCTTACGCCTGTAATCCCAGCACTTTGGGAGGCTGAGGCAGGCGGATCACCAGGTCAGGAGTTTGAGACCAGCCTGACCGATATGGTGAAACACCGTCTCCACTAAAAATACAAAAATTAGCCTGGCGTGGTGGCGGTACCTGTAATCCCAGCTACTTGGGAGGCTGAGGCAGGAGAATCGCTTGAACCCAGGAGGCAGAGGTTGCAGTGAGCCGAGATCACGCTGCTACACTCCAGCCTTCATGACAGAGCGAGATTCCATCTCAAAAAAAAAAAAAAGATGGAGTCTTGCTAAATTGCCCAGGCTAATCTTGAACTCCTGGGCTCAAGAGATCCTCCCACCTTGGCCTCCCAAAGTACTGGGATTACAAGCATGAGCCATGGCATGCGGCCTCTTCCTGTTCTCATAAGGGCGCTAATACCATCATGCAGTCCCCCATGACCTCATCTAACCCCAGTTACCTCCCAAAGGGCCCATCTCCAAATACCATCCCATTACGAATTAGGGCTTCAACAGGTGAATTTGGAGAGGGACACAAATCCCCTTAATCACATCAAGTAAGACAGAGTGACAGGAGGGTTTGTGACTCTTCCAGGCTTCCATTTTCCTAGAAGCCAGGCTAAGAGCCCCCGGATGCAGGAACAGCCCTTTCTACTCACAAACAAAGAGGAAAGCCAAGGAGAGGCCAGCACAGCATCTGGCTCCGCAAACCGGGCGGGATCGTTAAAGACCTGGGCTTGGGGATGGGGTGGGCGGATTCCGGCTCCACAGCTGCGTCTCCGAGGGCGCTGTGGCTGAGACGGGGGTCGGCTGTGTTGTTTCTTCCTCCCCTTTCAGATCCTGACGGGTGAAGACTGGAACGAGGTCATGTATGATGGGATCAAGTCTCAGGGGGGCGTGCAGGGCGGCATGGTGTTCTCCATCTATTTCATTGTACTGACACTCTTCGGGAACTGTATCCTTCTTGGAGGGGGAGATGAGGAAGGCCTGGACCCCTCTGGCAGAGGAGAGGTGGGAGGGGCTCCAGGGAGGGTACTGAGAGACCCCGATACCCAGGGCCTAAGGGGTGTCCACCAATGGTTGCTTTTCCTGACTCAGACATTTACAGACACCCTCCTGAATGTGTTCTTGGCCATCGCTGTGGACAATCTGGCCAACGCCCAGGAGCTCACCAAGGTGGAGGCGGTGGGAGGCTGTTTCTCTGGCAAAGTTACCACCTGTGGCAGATCAGGACGGAAGTGGGGGTGGGGGCACGGGAACGGGGTCAGAGCTTCTGCCCGGGATGCACCATGCAAAGAGAAGGAGCCTCTCCCCAACTCCCAGAAACAGACTGTCCCTCATCAAGCAAATTCTACAGCCAAGAGGGTGGGAAGGGGGAAGGCAGTGAGGTCGCTGCAGGGAGCAGGTAGCAAACTCAACCGAAAGGCCATTTGCAGGGAGTAAGCAGGGCTTCCAAGGAACGGTGTAGCCCCCAGGCGAGGGGGTGCTGTTATGGGGACCCAGCCAGAGCTGGGGCCAAGGAAAAAGGGCTGCCACCAGCCCTGTGACCTTAGGGGACCCAGAACCGTGGTAAGGCACAGATGGAATGGCCAATAAATGTCCCCGCTTTCGCTCTCCCTCTGGCTTCCTGCTGGAGCCTCCCCTTCCCTTAGCCAAACTCAGCATGTTAAGAGCTAGCCTGGGTCCAGCCTAAGCCTCTCCCCAAGGACCCTGTTAAGATTACCTGTAACAGGTACAGGGTCTTCCTGTCAGCCCTGGGGTCTCCCCCAGCACTGCGGCCCCACCTCCAGGGCCTCGAAGTGTTCAGGACATGTTTGTGAAATGGAAGCAAACCAAGCAGACGTTGCCAACGCTCCATCTGCCGGCCCTGGCAGGAGGGAGAGAGAGTTTCCCAGCCCCAGCTCCCACTGGAGGGAAGCGGAAGTCTCTGCCATCCCGAGCACACGGCCACGAGCCTGGCCACCGGGGAGCTGGCTGGCACGGCTGAGCCAAGGGCTGATCCAGCCAGGAGCTTATCCAAGTACCAGGAGCCCATGCTCAGGGGCTGGTGCAGCAGAGTGGAGAGGTCGGAGGGGAGGAGGGGAGGGAGAAAGGCCAGCTCGGTTACCTCCTGGGAGGTGTGGACATTCCTCCTAACTGATCCCACAAGCATTTCTTTGTCATTTAATATGTGTTTTTAATCCCATTCCATCCTCACGGAAACCTGAGGAGGCAAGTTCTCTGAGCCCCATCTTACAGATGTCATCATCAGTAAGCACTTAATGAGCACCTACTGTGCCCAAGGCCCTGGTCTAGGACTTCAGGATGCATTAGTGAACAAAGAGGCAAAAATCCCTGTGTTCATGGAGCAGGGATTCAAATGGGGAGATGGTCAAGAAACAAGATACGTTTGTAAACATACGTGGCTTGTCAGATGGTGATAAATGTCAAAGAGAAAAATGCAGTAGAGAAAGTTGGGGAGAGTTGGAATTTTAGATGAGGAATGTGTGGAACAGAGAGATTGAGAGCCTTGCCCAGGGTCACACAGCAGTGAGTTGTGGAGCTGGGATTTGAGCCCAGGCCAACGGGGTCTGCAGCCTGTGCTCTTAACTACTGTGTACCCATTGCTTGAATTTGAGCCTGTTTCTGCTCACTTGGGAACCTGTGGGAAATGCAGATTCCAGGGCCCAGCCCTGGTTCTATAAATTCTTGGGGGAGCCTGGGAATCTGCGTTTTAGGTGTTTTCTGAGGCAGATGGTCCAGAGACCTGGCTCTGAAAAATGCTGGGAATGGTGCCAGAGGGGCAGGGGTGGCCCTACGAGAGCAGGGTGGCCCGCCAGATGCCATCTCCATGTTGTCCCTGACAGTGTCCTGATCTGACCATTTCTGAGGTGGTAAGGTTGCTCCCCGTCCAGTGATTCAGAGCACAGCGGGAGAAATGCCCTGTGGTGGCATGACTTTTCTTACGGGCGGGTTTGTTTCTGGCCGTTTCTTTCTCGTTGCTTTTTCTTTGCTTTTTCTTCGTTGGCTTTTCTGTTTTGCGAATGAGGCCCTGCATGAAGGCTGAAGACGGATTTAAAGTCCAAAAACGTCTTTTTCTGTATGTATTTTTAAAACATCTTCCCCCATTCTCCTCCTCTCTGAACCTAACCACCCGTGAGCAACAGCGCCCGGGCCAGCTGGCCGTAGCCCAGGTGCCCTGCTCTCCTCTCCCCGCCGCCTTCCTGTCATGGGGGCTGGGAATATGAATTCCTCTCCTGATTCTCCTTCTGGGGGCTGTTTGACAGTGCATGGCATGGGCCATCGGATGCCAGGCTTTTCTGTGTGTGAAGCTAGTTGAGTGTTTTTTTGAAAGTTGGTTCAGAGAGTTCCCACAGCTGAGAAAGCCTAGCGAGAGGAAAACCTTGGCATTGCTTTCCAGCTCATTAAGACAGGATGCAGGGGCCGGGCACAGTGTCTCATGCCTGTAATCCCAGCACTTTGGGAGGCCGAGGCGGGAGGATTATTTGAGGCTGAAAGTTCAAGACCAGTCTGGGCAACATAGTGAGACCCAAAAAAAAATAAATAAATAAATGTATCTGGGCATAGTGGCATGCACCTGTAGTCGCAGTTGCTTGGGAGGCTGAGGTGGGAGGATTGCTTGAGCCTAGGAGTTCAAGGTCACAGTGAGCTATGATTGTGCCACTGCACTCCAGCCCAGGCAACCAAGGGAGACTCTGTCTCTGAAAACAAACAAACAAAAAAAAACAGGCCACAAAACAGTCTTCACTGTAAAAAGAGAAGGGACATTTTTATCTTTTATCTTTCTCTTTTATCTTTTATCTTCTGGCTGTGTTAAAATAGACTTCATACTGAGTTAGACATTGAGCTTATACACAGAGGGGATAGCAGTACACTTAACCAGCAGCAGGTACCCGTTCCCCTTGGGGAGCCTTGGTCGATACTCGGACCAAATCTGTTTTTAAGTATTTCCAATGTTGCCCCTGGTCAGCCACAGGGTCAGAAGTGAGTCTCCAGGGCCTGGTTCATGTTTTGTGAACAGAGATTCCATGTGCCTTTTAGGATGAACAAGAGGAAGAAGAAGCAGCCAGCCAGAAACTTGCTCTACAGAAAGCCAAAGAGGTGGCGGAAGTGAGTCCTCTGTCGGCGGCCAACATGTCCATCGCTGTGTAAGTGCCCTGAAGCCCTGGATGCCACCCCGGCTCCTCAGCCTCCACCCTCTCCCAGGCACAGACTGGGGAAGGCGTCAGGGTGGTCCTTGACAGAACTGAGCTTTAGGAAGAGATACTTCTTGTCCTTCCACCTGCTTTCACTCAATAAATATTTACTTAGCAGCTATTATGTACCCAGCACTGTTCTCACTTCTGGAGATACAGTATTAACAAGGAGAAAACAAAAATCCCACCTGTGTGTAGCAGTTCCAGCAAGGGAGAAAGTCAATAAATAAGATAAATAAAGTAGGTATTGTGATAGAAGGTGATGGGGCCAGGCGAGGTGGCTCAAGCCTGTAATCCCAGCACTTTGGGAGGCCGAGGTGGGCAGATCACAACATCAAGAGATCGAGACCATCCTGGCCAACATGGTGAAACCCCGTCTCTACTAAAAATACAAAAAATTAGCTGGGCGTGGTGGTGCACACCTGTAGTCCCAGCTGCTCGGGAGGCTGAGGCAGGAGAATTGCTTGAACCAGAAAATGGAAGTTGCAGTGAGCCGAGATCCCACCACTGCACTCCAGCCTGGCAATAGAGCAAGACTCCGTCTCAAAAGAAAAAAAAAAAAAATTAAAAAAGAAGGTGATGGAACTACAGAGGAGGTAGGGAGGGAAATGGAAAATGATGGAAGTGAAGAGAGCT
>PVKP010032101.1:0-19875 GCA_004027715.1 Plecturocebus donacophilus | reverse complement strand
GCTGGTCTCGAACTCCTGACCTCAGGTGCACTCCATTGCACTCCAACCTGGGCAATGGAGTGAGACCCCATCTCAAAACAAACAAAAAAGTAACAAAATGCTGATTTTAAAGACTGGAAGGCCAGCATGGTGGCTCACACCTGTAATCCCAGCACTTTGGGAGGCCAGGGTGGTGGATCACCTGAGGTCAAGAGTCCGAGACCAGCCTGACTAACAAAGTGAAACCCATCTCTACTAAAGATACAAAAATTAGCCAGGTATCATGGTGTGCAACTGTAATCCTAGCTACTCAAGAGGCTGAGACAGGAGAATTGCTTGAACCCAAGAAGCGAAGGTTGCAGTGAGCTGAGATCACGCCACTGCACTTCAACCTGAGCCACAGAATGAGACTTCATCTCAAAAAATAAAAATAAAAATAAATAAAGACTGGAAATGTGGGACAATGCCAATGATCATACATTAACTCAAAAAAATGCCATGCAAAATAGTCTGTATGCCATGATTACACTTGTGCCAAAATACAGCCATGTGTAGGAACTATGAAAAAATCTAAAAATAGGAATACTTGTGTGTTTGGTTCGTGAGGTTTTCCCCATTTTCTTTTCTTTTTCTTTCTTTTTTTCTTTTGTTTATTTTTTATTTTTTAATAAAGATGGGTGTTTCACCATGTTGGTCAGGCTGGTCTTGAACTCCCGACCTCAGGTGATCCACCCACGTTGGCCCCAAAGTGCTTGGATTACAGGCGTGAGCCACCACGCCCAGCCTCTTTTTTTTTGAGACAGAATTTTGTTCTAGTTGCCCAGGCTGGAGTGCAATGGTGTGATCTCAGCTCACTGGAACCTCTGCCTCCTGGGTTGAGCCAGTTCTCCTGCCTCAGCCTCCCAAGTAGCTGGGATTACAGGCATGTACCACCAAGCCCAGCTAATTTTGTATTTTCAGTAGAGACAGGGTTTCTCCATGTTGGTCAGGCTGGTCTCAAACTCCTGGCCTCAGGTGATCTGCCCGCCTCGGCCTCCCAGGGTGCTGGGATTACAGGTGTGAGCTACCGTGCCCGTCCTCCCATTTTCAAAAATATACTTTATAGTTGTTAATTTGCAACTTCAGTTAAAAAGTTGGTGTGTCTGGTGCCAGGCACAATGGCTCAAACCTATAATCCTAGCACTTTGGGAGGCTGAGGCAGGAGGATCCCATAAGGCCAAGGATTCAAGACCAGCCTGGGCAACACAGCAACACCCTGTCTAAAAGGAAATTTTTAAATTAGCACCTTTAGTCCCAGGTACTTAGGAGGCCAAGGTGGGAAGATCATTTGACCCCTGGAGTTTGAGGCTGCAGTGGCTATAATTACACCACTGCACTCCAGTCTGGGTGACAGAGCAAGACCCCGTCTCTAAAAATAATGATTAAAAAAAGTTCCAAAACCAAAGTTCCCCATATCTGAAATGTGTACAAAAGCAACAGAGCCCCAAGACCTTGAAAATCTATGGTATGGCACCAACAGACAACTTAGCAATGACCAAAATTGACAGATAACCAGAGGGCATCCTATTTTGTATTGCTTTTCTGTAATACCCTAGGACCTTTACACAACCCCAGGAAGGAAATCCTCCCTGAAGGACTAACACTGTAGCCCAAAAACATGGGGAAGTCAGAAGTGTAATTAAATGGATATGTAGAGAAAAAAAAAATACATTAAAGACATCTGGGTTTAGGCCAGGCATGGTGGCTCACACCTGTAATCCCAGCACTTTGGGAGGCTGATGTGGGTGGAGCACAAGGTCAGGAGTTTGAGACCAGCCTGGCCAATATGGTGAAACCCTGTCTCTACTAAAAATACAAAATTAGCCAGGCGTGGTGGTGCACGCCTGTAGTCCCAGCTATTCGGGAGGCTAAGGCAGGAGAATCACTTGAATCCAGGAGGTGGAGGTTACAGTGAGCCAAGATTGCGCCATTGCACTCCAGCCTGGTGACAGATCAAGACTCTGTCTCAAAATAAAAAAAGGCTAAGGCCTACTGGGCTGCACTTCTAGACAGGTAAGGCATTCTGAGTCACAGGATGAGATAGGAGGTGGGCACAAGATATACATCATAAATGCCTTGCTGATAAAACAGCCTGCAGTAAAGAAGCCAGCCAAAACCCACCAAAACCAAGATGGCCATGAAAGTGACTTCTGGTCGTCCTTACTGCTACACTTCCACCAGCGCCATGACAGTTTATAAATGCCATGACAATGTCAGGAAGTTACTCTATATGATCTAAAAAGGGGAGGCATGAATAATCCACCCTTATTTAGCATATCATCAAGAAATAACTGGCCAGCCATGGTGATTCACACCTGTAATTCCAGCACTTTGGGAGGCCAAGACCAGTGAAACACTTGAGGCCAGGAGTTCAAGACAGCCTGGCCAACATGGTGAAATCCCATCTCTAATAAAAATAGAAAAATTAGCCAGGCGTGGTAGAATGTGCCTGTAATCCCAGCTACTCGGGAGGCTGAGGCAGAATAGCTTGAACCCAGGAGGTAGAGGTTGCAGTGAGCTGAGATTGCACCACTGTACTCCAGCCTGGCAACAGAGCATTACAACAGCCCTGAGGGCTGCTCTGTCTATGGAGTAGCCATTCTTTTATTCCTTTACTTAGTATACTTGCTTTCACTTTATGGACTCGTCCTGAATTCTTTCTTACATGAGATCCAAGAACCCTTTCTTGGGGTCTGGATTTGGACCCCTTTCTGGTAACACCACTACTATGGTTTGAATGTTGTCAATGTGTATTGAGAACTGGGGCCTTTAAGACGTGATTAGGGACAAGCACAGTGGCTCACACCTGTAATCCCAGGACTTTTGGAGGCGGAGGAGAGTGGATCACCTGAGGTCAGGAATTGGAGATCAGCCTGGCCAGCATGGTAAAACCCCGTCTATGCTAACAATACAAAAATTAGAGGAGCGTGATGGTACACGCGTGTAATCCGAGCTACACGGGAGGCTGAGGCAGGAGAATTGCTTGAACCTGGGAGGTGGAGGTTGCAGTGAGCCGAGAGCCACTGCACTCCAGCCTGAGCAACAGAGCAAGGCTGCGTCAAAAAAAAGGGGGTGATTAGGACATGAGACTACCTCCCTCATGAATGGGAATAAGGCTATTTTAAAACAAGTTTCACATAGCATTTGGCTAATTTGTTTTTCCACTCTTATGCCACATGAAGGGCACGGCCTTTGTCTCTTTTTACCTTTCCGCCTTTACCTGTGTGAGGACCACTAAAAAGGCCCTCATCAGATGCCAACACCTTGATCTCAGGCTTCCCAGCCTCCAGAACTATGAGAAAATAAATTGTTGTTCTTTATAAATTACCCAGTCTTGGATATTCTGCTATACCAGCACAGACTTAAGACAGCCACTTACTGGCTATCTTACCTTCCTCTGACTATGTTTTTGTCATCATCTGTAAACTAGAGATAATAATGTCCACTGGGTCAGGTGCAGTGGCTCATGCCTGTAATCCCGGCACTTTGGGAGGCCGAGGTGGGCAGATGACAAGGTCAAGAGACCAAGACCATCCTGGCCAACGTGGTGAAAGCCTGTCCCTACTAAAAATACAAAAATCAGCTGGGCTTGGTGGCGTGCGCCTGTAGTCCCAGCTACTTGGGAGGCTCAGGCAAGAGAATCACTGGAACCCGGGAGGCGGAGGTCGAAGTGAGCCAAGATCCTGCCACTGTACTCCAGCCTGGAAATAGAGTAAGACTCCATCTCAAAAATAAATAAATAATGTCCACTTACCCAGTAGATTTTTGTTTTTGTTTTTTAAGATAGAGTCTCACTCTGTTGCCCAGGCTGGAGTGCAGTGGTGCGATCTTGGCTCACTGCAATCTCTGCCTCCCGGGTTCAATAGATTCTGCTGCCTCAGCCTCCCAAGTAGCTGGGAATACAGGCATGTGCCAACATGCCTGGCTTATTTTTGTATTTTTAGTACAGGAAGGGTTTCACTATGTTGGCCAGGCTGGTCTCCAACTCCTGACCTCAGGTGATCCACCTGCCTCGGCCTCCCAAAGTACTGGGATTACAAGTGTGAGCAACCATGCCAGGCCATACCCAGAAATTTTTTGTGTGCTTCAAATGAATTAGTATAGGCCAGGTATGGTGGCAGACGTCTGTAATCCCAGCTACTTGGGAGGCTGAGGTAGGAGAATCTTGAACCCGGGAGCTGGAGGTTGCAGCGAGCCAAGATCATGCCAGTGCAGTCCAGCCTGGGTGACAAAGCGAGACTCCGTCTCAAAAAAATAAAATAAAAATAAAGGTGAAGCACTTAGAACAGTCCTTGGCACATTAATAAGACTATATAAGGGTCAGATATGATTATTATAGCACACCCACATTTTGGGCTGAAAACAGTATCTTATGCACCATTATCACAGTTTGCAATTACACATTTATTTATGTAATTATAATAATGCCTGATGCTTTCATTAAGCTGGAAGCTCACAAGCCAAGAACCACCTGTGCACTGCACACTGACTTCGTCTGGTTGATTCTAGGCTTCTCCTATTTGCAGAAGTGCATAGCGTAAATTAGCTTTCCTTTAACAATAAAGAGAAAGGGGGTGGGGGGATGGGGGAAAGATAGCATTAGGAGAAATACTTAATGTAGTGACGGGGTGATCGATGCAGCAAACCACCATGGCACGTGTATACCTATGTAACAAACCTGCACATTCTGTACATGTATCCCAGAACTTAAAGTATAATTTTTTTTAAAAAAAAGGAAAAAACAACAATAAAAAGAAGAATGTGATCTGTCCTGAAATATGTATGTATGTATATAGGAGAGATGCGCCCTAGCCATGGTAATGTGTGACTAGGGCTGGGCGTGGCGGCTCATGCCTGTAATCCCAGCACTCTGGGAGGCCGGGGTGGGTGGATCACCTAAGGTCAAGGGTTCCAGACAAGCCTGGCCAACATGGTGAAACCCCATCTCTACTAAAACTACAAAAATCACCCTGGCATGGTGGCACATTTGTAATCCCAGCTACTTGGGAGGCTGAGGCAGAAGAATCTCTTGAACCCAGGAGGCAAAGTTTGCAGTGAGCTGAGATCGCATCACTGCACACTCCAGCCTGGGCAACAGAGCAGGACTTCATCTAAAAAAAAAAAAAAGGCTGGGTGCGGTGGCACACACCTGTAATCCTAGCACCTTGGGAGCCAGAGGTGGGCGGATCACGAGGTCAAGAGACCGAGACCATGCTGGCCAAGATGGTGAAATCCCATCTCTACTAAAAATGCAAAAATAAAATTAGCCGGGCATGGTGGCAAGCACCTGTAATCCCAGCTCCTCGGGACGCTGAGGCAGGAGAATCGCTTGAACCCAGGAGGCGGAGGTTGCAGTGAGCCGAGATCATGCTACTGCATTCCAAAGTGAGACTCTGTCTCAAAAGAAAAAAAAAATGTGTTACTGAGATCTACAGAATGCTGTACTTTTTTTTCTCTTAGTAAGTCAAGAGTTTAGAGGGCTCTAGTGAGAAGATTGTCACATTTGCAAGTTCAAGGTGAATAGCATCGGCTAGGATGAGCAAGGTTGTTTACAACCACTGACAGTGTGGAGGGGCCCTGTGTTAAACGCTACACAGATAACACCATTGAGGACTTTCAGAAGCTAATTATAGCCCAGACTGGGGCTGTAACAAGAACAGCCCTTTCAGGGATGAGACTGTCCTGAATAAGTGGTATACAATTTTTAAGGACCACATGTCACTAGGGGACTATAAAATGCAGTAGGAGATGAAACTGGAGCTTTTTTTTTTTTCAGACAGACTCTAGCTCTGTGGCCCAGGCTGGAGTGCATTGGTGCAATCTCAGCTCATTGCAACCTCCTCCTGAGTAGCTGGGATGACAGGCACCTGACACTGTGCCCAGCTAATTTTTGTATTTTTAACAGAGATGGGGTTTTACTGTCTTGGTCAGGCTGGTCTCGAACTCCTGACCTACTGATCCACCCGCTTTGGCCTCCCAAAGTGCAGGGATTACAAGCGTGAGCCACCGCACCTGGCCTTTTTTTTTTTTTTTTTTTGAGACAGAATCTGGCTCTGTTACCCAGGCTGGAGTGCAGTGGTGCCATCTCAGCTCACTGCAACCTCCACCTCCCGGGTTCAAGTGATTCTTCTGCCTCAGCCTTCAAGCAGCTGGCATTACAGGCACCTACCACCATACCCAGCTAATTTTGTATTTTTAGTAGAGATGGGGTTTCACCATGTTGGCCAGGCTGGTCTTGAATTCCTGACCTCAGGTCATCTGCCCACCTTGGTCTCCCAGAGTGCTAGGATTACAGGCGTGAGCCACAGCACCCGGCCAGTACTGGTGCTTTATTATCAACAGATTAGAATTCTTTTTCCCTGTCCCACCTCTCTATCCCACCCTCACCCCTGACACTAATATACATGCTTGGTTTTTTTTTTTTTTAAGTTTCACTGTTAGTCCAGAACATACTTGTTTTTAAAAACTCTTGTTAATACAAACTTAGATGTCAGAAAAAAAAAAGAGTTTAATCATGAAACCAAGGAAGTTTCTACATTACGTTCCCAAGAGTAACCAAGAGAAATATATCTAACATAAAGAGTTTCCAGGATTAGAGGACAAAAGCTGTATCAGCAACTGAAAAATATAGTCATTCTAAAGAGATCTGACACATCATCTATTCCGACAAGATTTTTTAAGTGGCACTGCATGAGTCGAAATGGTTAATTACCTAGCAGAAATTGATTTCTCTATCTCTGTAACACTCAACGCAGCTGGCAGGCTATTGCAATAGTCATTCGTTTTCGTGGTGACGAGAATCGTTGCGCCTTCCTCCATGGCTGGGAGTGGAAAGCAATGGTCAGAATCGACCTTTCGTTTGTTCTTGACACAGTCTTCACAGGTACATTCTTCCACCGTGTACTGCAGGCCTCTTGGAAGAATAATTTCATCACCAGTCCTGCTCTTTTCCAGGTCGATGTTAGCCACGCCCAGGAGACCTGATCCTGATTATACAGAAACGGAAACATTAACCTAAACGTCAGAGTATGGTCAAGAGAGTCTTAGTAGTACACATCAGGACTCAAAGCAATGTGAGACAGATTTTTTCATTTTGTAGAGATGGGGTCTTAATGTGTTGCCCAGGCTACATTCAAACTCCTGGGCTCAAGCAATCCTCCCATGTTAGCCTCCAGAGTAGTTGGGATTACAGCTCCATGCCACCGCACCCAGCTTGAAACATATCTTTTCATTAAAAAAGGATGAGTATGGGCTGGGCACAGTGGCTCATGCCTGTAATCTCAGCACTTTGGGAGGCCGAGATGGGCAGATCACTTGAGGTCAGGAGTTTGAGACCATCCTGGCCAACATGATGAAACCCCATCTCTACCAAAAAGTACAAAAATTAGTCAGATGTGGTGACACGGACCTACAGTCCCAGGTACTTAGAAGGCTGAGCTGGGAGAAGTGCTTGAACCCAAGAGACGGAAGTTGCAGTGAGTTGAGATCACACCACTGCACTCCATCCAGCCTGGGCCACAGAGCAAGACTCCATTTCAAAATAAATAAACAGGTGCATACAGAAATAGGGCACTGGCTGTACATGTCTGGGAATCCAATCAAGAGCAAAGGTGTTACCTAAGTATTTTTATCTTAAGAGGCACTTAAGTAGAACATTTACTTTTCTGGGACTGGTTCTCTATTGCTTAAAAAAGATAATTGTTTTTTAGATGATTGCTCAAATAATCCAGGAGCAACTGTTTATTCATTTCTAACATTTTTCAGTAGCAAAATGTTCACCCAAGCAAATAACACTTATATTTGTAGAAAACATGGACATAGATCTTGACAAATGTGTTTTTCCCGACAGTAGCAGACCTGGTTAGGAGTTTGATATTGTGGCATTTAACTGATTGGCTAACCTAAGTTAAAGAGACTGATGTTTCCCAAGAAAGCGTTAATACTTTCAATAGAGTAATTACCAAGGGAAGAATCCTGAGAAGGTTGACTTTGTAGAAAACCTGCCAAAATCAGAATGTAGAAAACCTGCATTCAAAATCAGAATGAAGATGTCTCACCTCCACCAAGTTCATTTAATGTAACTATTTTCCAACACACTCGAAAGGGCTGCAACCAAGTGAAATAGTCAACGCTAAAAACAGAAAAGGAACTGAAACTCACGATAGCCATCTCCTGGAAATAGATTTCAAAGATTCACCATCAAACCAACCTGTGTTTTTAAATTCATCCTTTAATGGTTCAGAGCTCATTTTCCTTAGCAAAAACATTAACACGAAAACTGCCAAAGAAATTATCAAGCTGAGTCCCAAACAGGTCCAGAGAATCGCATTCGTTCCTTTCACTGAATTGGTCCCACCTTTATGAAAAGAATGTCAGACAGATAATGAGCTGATAGTGTAATATTCACACACTTTATTATTATTATTATTTATTTATTTATTTTTGAGACAAATTCTTGCTCTGTTGCCCAGCCTGGAGTGCAGTGGCATGATTTCGGCCCACTACAACCTCCGCCTCCCGGGTTCAAGCGATTCTCGTGCCTCAGCCTCCCAAGTAGCTGAGATTACAGACTTGCACCACCAAGCCTGGCTAATTTTTGTATTTTTAGTAGAGACGGGCTTTCACCATGTTGGCCCGGCTGGTCTCAAACTCCAGACCTCAGGTGATCTAAGCACCTCCACCTCCCAAAGTACTGGGATTACAGGCTTGAGCCACCGCACCAGGATGATTTTTGCTATCAAAATAATCAAGTATGAATTATTTCCATTCAATCACCTTAATTAATGAACATCAACTTTTAAATTCTAAATATCACTTAATTAGAAGAGTTTACTTTTAAAAAAAAGCTATGTTGCTAATAGTGCTGAATCATGTAGAGTTCAGTCCCAAGTAATTACTTTGTTTCCATAAACATTAAAATTATTGCCTTGTTTCCTTTCTCTTTTTGATTCAAAAAATCTCACCATCATGCCCATTACATTGATTCTCTGAATAAACAGTCTGTATAGACAGAATAGTTCACACCAACGAGTAATCATTCAAGCAATCTTACTTACTTGCATTACAGTAACGCTGACATGTTAGAGGAGGAGTATTAGAACATCGAAGTTGACAAGGTTTGCAAGTATGCAACAAACTGTCAAAATATTCATTTTGGGAGCACTGCTGAGCCATCTGCAACATGATCACAAAAAGAAAACAAGGGAGCTACAGAAAGAACACTCTAGAAGGACAAGTAATGTCTCTATAAGAATTCCAGAGCAAATGCAGCAACAGCAGCTAGAAAGTCCAGGAGAATAATGAACTTCGCCTGCCTCACGGGTTCTTACGGGGACCGTCTGTGTCTTTGTGGTGGCTAAGGATTTGAATACCGCATCTAACTCAAGTTTCTAAGTTTGAGTCTTGGATGGGGTAAGAGACGGGGTGTAAATATCAGGGCAAGTCACATCTGAAACAGAAACTGCTTATTTATAGAAGAAATTTCTCAGCCAGGTGACAGTTGCAAGATGCAGACAAGCCCACAGCATCAAGCCAAATGTTCGCTAACAGTTTCTGGAACATCTGTTAATGAGCTGTACTGTGTGAGAGGGGCCAGGGAGATAGACAAGGTCTGCGCTGTGCCTCTTGAGATCTTAATATTGAGGCCGAGCACAGGGGCTCACACCTGTAATCCCAGCACTTTCGAGGCCAAGGCGATTGCTTGAGCCCAGGAGTTCAAGACCACCCTGGGTAACATGACAAAACCCTATCTCTACGGAGACATTTTAAAAATTAGTCCGGTGCGGCTCACACTTGTAATCCCAGCACATTGGGAGGCCAAGGTGGGTGGATCACTTGAGGTCGGGAGTTCGAGACCAGCCTGGTCAACATGGTGAAATCCTGTCTCTACTAAAAATACAAAAATTAGCCAGGCGTGGTGGTGGACGCCTGTAATCCCAGCTACTTGGGAGGCTGAGTCTGGGAGAATTGCTTGAACCTGGGAGGCGGAGGTTGCAGTGAGGTGAGATCCCGCCACTGCACTCCAGCTTGAGTAACAGCAAGACTTGGTCTCCCCACCAAAAAAAAAAAATTATACAGGAAAATCAGAGGTGATACACTAAGGAAGACTCACAATGCCACTGACTGAAAAAGGGACATTTAGGGTAACAGCTCGTGGAAAGAGGGTTGAAGGGAAGATAGATTTGGGGTATTATAACAACAATACAATAATCTATGTTCCATTGTTGAAAATTTAGAAAACACACATGAGCAGATAAAAAAAAACATTTAAAAAAATCCACAGTCCATGGCCAAGCGCAGTGAGTAGCTCATGCCTGTAATCCCAGCATTTTGGGAGGCCGAGGCAAGCGAAGCAAATTCAGGAGTTTGAGTCCAGCCTGACCAACATGGTGAAACCCCTTCTCTACTAAAAATACAAAAATTAGCAGGGCATAGTTGGGCGCGCCTGTAATCCCAGTTACTCTGGGGGCTGAGACGGGAGAATTGCTTGAACCTAGCAGAGGTTGCAGTGAGCCAGATCACATCATTGTACTTCAGCCTGGCAACAGAGCGAAACTCCATCTAAAAAAAAAAAAAATCCACACTCCAAGCATCCAGAAATAATCACTGCTAACACCTGGTGTATTCCAGAAGTTGCAAACAGGCCTGCTAATGGAAGTTTTCTTTAGTTTGACCGATCCCTGATGTATATCCTTCCAGAAGGAATTCTAGATAGATTTATAAAGTGCCTTTTCCTGTTTACATAAATGGATCACTTGAATTTGCTTTTTTTTTTTTTTTTTTTCAGATGGAGTCTCACTCTGTCCTAAGCTGGAGTGTAGTGGTGCGATCTTGGCTCACTGCAAACTCTGCCTCCCAGGTTCAAGCAATTCTCCTGTCTCAGCCTCCCAAGTAGCTGGGATTACAGGTGCATGACACCTCACCAAGCTAATTTTTTTTGTATTTTTAGTAGAGGACCTCAAGTGATCCACCCACTTCAGCCTCCCAAAGTGCTGGGATTGCAGATGTGACCCACCGTGCCTGGCCTGGACTTTTTTATCAATATATATTTTTTGGAATGTCAGAGTCTCACTTTGTCACTCAGGGTGGAGTACAATAGCACAGTCATAGCTCACTGCAACCTCAAACTCCTGGGCTCAAGCAATCCTCCTGCCTCAGCCTCCCAGGTAGCTAAGAATATAGGCATACACCATCATCCCTAGCTAATTTCTTTATTTTGTAAAGATGGGATCTCACTACATTGCCCAAGTTGGTCTCAAACCAGCCTCAAACGATCTTGTTGCCTTGGCCTCCAAGAATGCTGGGATTACAGGTGTGAGCCACCAAGTCTGGTCCTTGTCTCCACTTTAAACACCAATTGCCACAAGATGAGAGCAGCATGTGCATCATTAGATGATTTGAGAGGCAGAAAAAAATCCTTCCATTCAGTAATTATTGATCAAGTGCCTGCTATATTAGACCCTAGGCCAAGCACCAAGGTACTACAGTGAGTTCATCTGAGATGTGGTTCCTGCCCTAATGGCGTTTGCAGTCTAATGAAGCAAACAAAGGTTAACATAATAAAGTACGGGCTGGGCACAGTGGCTCACACCTGTAATCCAAGCGCTTTTGGAGGCCAAGGTGGGCGGATCACCTGAGGTCAGGAATTCAAGACCAGCCTGGCCAACATGACAAAATGCTGTCTCCACTAAAAATACAAAAATTAGCCAGGTGTGGTGGTGTGTGCCTGTAATCCCAGCTACTCGAGAGTCCCAGGCAGGAAAATTGCTTGAACCTGGGAAGCAGAGGTTGCAGTAAGCCGAGATCGTACCTCTGTACTCCAGCCTGGGTAACAGAGCAAGGCCCTGCCTCAAAAAAGCCAAAAAGACAGCAGTGCATGCTGTGTAAGTTGTGCTCAGGCTGATGGGCAGTTCTCAAGCCATAGGCACCCATCTGGGGAGCCCTCCGTCTTACAGGAATGGCTGGCAGCAAGCAGGGGAAGTAGAAAATCCCGAGGGGATCGTTGCTAAGATGGTATATTAGTCCATTTTCACGCTGCTATAAAGAACTGCCTGAGACTGGGTCATTTATAAAGGAAAGAGGTTTAACTGACTCACAGTTCCTCATGGCTGAGAAGGCCTCAGGAAACTACAATCCCTGCGGAAGGAGAACCACCTTCTTCACAACGTGGCAGGAGAGAAAGAGGAGAGTGAGCGCAGGGGAAACTGCCACTTTTTAAACATCAGATCTCTTGAGAATTCCCTCACTATCATGAGAACAGCATGATCCAATCACCCCCCACCAGGTCCCTCCCTGGACACATGGGGATTACAATTCAAGATGAGGTTAAGTTGGGACCACAGAGCCAAGTCGTATCAGACAGTGAGTAGGATCACTCTTGCTTCTCCTCCTTGGTTCCTGGACCCATGTAGTCTTCCTGCTGGGGACACAGCACCATAGAGAGCTCTTTGTTTAATGCATATGTTGCATCCTGAGTGGCAGCCCGTCCTTTCAGAGTGGCGCATAAAAACTGATGTTTCAGCTATGCCTGTAGGTGCCTGTTCCAGTGCTTTCTGCAACCAGCTGCTTCTAGACAGCATAGAAGATAACATTCAGTGGTCATGGGCTCACTCCCATTCCTCCTTTACTGTGAAGCAGATCCTCTCTGGTCATAGGCTATGTTGAATGTGAAGTCATGCCTAGAGCTCAGACATCCATAAACCTCCAATAGTGGTTGGAGAATCTATGAGAATCTGTGAGTAGAAAAGGTCAAACCCTATCCAGACAAACCCAAAGTAGATATCAATCCCTGTGAGGATGAACTACAGGCAGAAGCTGGGGCCTTGCAATTCTGCTCTGTACCACGGGAGATGTGAGTGATACATTTTCATGGCTGCACAACACCTTTATTTTTATTTTTAAATTTTTTTGTAGAGGACAGGCACAGTGGCTCACACCTGTAATTCCAGCACTTTGGGAGAGTGTGGATAACTTGAGGACAGGAAGTCATGACCATCCTGGCCAACATGGTGAAAACCCATCACTACTAAAAATACAAAAATTAGCTGGGCATGGTGGGGGGCACCTGTAGTCCCAGCTACTCGGGAGGCTAAGGCAGGAGAATCATTTGAACCCAGGAGGTAGAGGTTGCAGTGAGCTGAGATTACACCATTGCACTCCAGCCTGAGCAACAAGGCTTTTTTTTTCTGTTCTAAAAAAAAAAAAAGGCCAGGTGCGGTGGCTCACGCCTATAATCCCAGAACTTTGGGAGGCTGAGGAGGGCGGATCAGGAGGTCAAGAGACCGAGACCATTCTGGCCAACATAGTGAAATCCCATCTCTACTAAAAATACAAAAATTAGCTAGGCGTGGTGGCGTGCACCTATAGTCTCAGCTACTCAGGAGGCTGAGGCAGGAGAATTGCCTGAACCCAGAAGGTGGAGGTTGCAGTGAGCCAAGATCGCACCACTGCACTCCAGCCTGGTAACAGAGCAGGACTGCATCTCAAAAAAATTTAAAAAATTAATCCATTCAGTCTTCAAATTTCTATTAAGTGCTGTCTATTTGCCAGATACTGTACAAGTCTCTGGAAGCAGAGATGTAAACAAAATGGTTGCAATAGACTGGGCACAGTGGCTTACACCTATAGTCCCATCACTTTGAGAGGCCCAGGCAGGAGGATCACTTGAGCCCAGGAGTTTGAGACCAGCCTGGTTACATGGTGAAACCCTGCCTCTACAAGAAAAATATAAAAATTGGCTGCTTGAACTTTGGAGGCAGAGGTTGCAGTGAGCTGAGATCGCAGCACACATTCCAGCCCGGGTGACAACAGTGAAACTCTGCCTCAAAAAAAAAATCCCAGTAGGATTTCTTCTTTTTAACTCAATAATGTTTTTTAAGACGGAATCTCTTTCAGTTGCTCAGGCTGGAGTGCAGTGGCTTGATCTTGGCTCACTGCAACCTCTGCCTCTCATGTTAGAGCAAAGTAACTTTGTCTGGTTAAAGAAAGGACCTCACTATGTTGCCCAGGCTGGTCTCATACTCCTGGGCTCAAGCAATCCTCCTGCCTTGGCCTCCCAAAGCGCTGAGATTACAGGCATGAGCCACTGTGCCCAGCCCCGGTAGGATTTCTTATAGAAACAAACAAGTTGATTCTAAAAGGTACATGGAAAGGCAAGGGAAGTAGAAGAGCAAAAACGATTTTGAAAAAGAATGAAGTTGGAAGAACTGTGCTACCCAATTGTAAGACTCACTATGACACTACAGTAATTAAGCCAATGTGGTATTAGTGAAGAAACAGACACATATAGTAAGAGAACAGAATAGACAGCCACAAATAGACCCATGAAAACAGGGCCAATTCACTTCTGATAAAAGTGTAAAAAAGTTGAGTGGAGGAAGGAGAGTTTTTTAACAAGTTGGACTAAAAAAACTGGGCATCTATATGCAAAGGAAATGCGCCTCTGCCAAAACCTGACACCTCACACAAAAACCAACTTAAAATGCCTCCTAGGCTTAAATGTAAAACTGTGAAACTTTTAGAAAAAGGGAAAAGTTTGCCAAAGACAAAATCAGAACTTGGGATAAGTAAAGAGTTCTTAGATGAGAAAATCGATAAATTGGGTCTTATTAAATTAAAAACTTTTGCTTTGCAGCTGGGCACTGTGGCTCACACCTGTAATCCCAGAACTTTGGGAGGCCGAGGCAGATGGATCAAGAGGTCAGGAGTTCAAGACCAGCCTGCCAAGATGGTGAAACCCTTCTCTACTAAAATTATAAAAATTAGCCTGGTGCGGTTGCAGGCACCTGTAATCCCAGCTACGTGGGAGGCTAAGACAGGAGAATCGCTTGAACCTGGGTGGCAGAGGTTGCAGTGAGCTGAGATTGCACCATTGCACTCCAGCCTGGGCAACAGAGCAACCCTTGGTCTCAAAAAAAAAACAAACAAACAAAAAAAAACTTTTGCTTTGCAAAAGACACATTGAGAGAGTGAAAAGTCTGCGTGCAGTGGCTCATGCCTATAATCCCAATACTTTGGGAGGCCAAGACGGGAGGCTCACTTGAGCCCAGGAGTTCAAGACCAGCCTAGGCCATACAGTGAGACCTTGTCTCTACTATTTAAAAGAGAGAGAGAGAGTGACTGAGTGAAGAGATGACTAGGCACAGAGACTCACACCTGTAATCTCAGCACTTTAGAAGGCCGAGGCAGAAGGATCACTGAGCTCAGAAATCTGAGACCAGCCTGGGCAATGGAGCAAGATTCCATTTCTACAAAATAAAATTGTTTTAAATTAGCTGGATATGGTGGCACATGCCTGTAGTCCAACTTATTCAGAAGGCTGCGGCAGGAGGATCACTTGAGCCCAGGAGGCTGAGGCTGTGGTAAGCCATGATTGCACCACTGCACTCCAGCCTCAGCAACAAAGCAAGACCCCCGTCTCTTAAAAAAAAAAAAAAAAAAGAAGGTTAAGAGATAAAACACATGGCCGGGCACAGAGGATCATGCCTGTAATCCCAACACTTTGGGAGGCCAAGCTGTGTGGATTGCTTGAGGCCAGGAGTTCAGGACTAGCCTGGGCAACAGGGTGAAACTGACCTCTACTAAAATACAAAAAAAATTAGCTGGGGGGTGGCCATACGTGCCTGTAATTCCAGCTACTTGGGAGTCTGAGGCAGGAGTATCACTTGAACCTGGGAGGCGGAGGTTGCAATGAGCCGAGATTGAGCCACTGCACTCCAGCTTGGGCAACAGAATGAGACTGTCTCAAAAGAAAAAAAAAAAAAAGACAGAGAGAATGAGAAGATGAGCTACAGACTAAGATAAAATATTTGCTGTCATAGATTTGACAAAGAATTTATATCCACAACATATAAGCAACATTCAAAATTCAATAGTAACAAATGTAATGTGTAATGAAACATAGAACCCAGCTGGGTGCAGTGGCTCATGCCTGTATACCCAGCATTTTGAGAGGCCAAGGCAGGCATATCACAAGGTCAGCAGTTCAAGACCAGCCTGGCCAACATGGTGAAACCCCTGTCCCTACTAAAAATAGAAAAATTAGCTGGGCAGGGTGCACATACATGTAGTTCCAGCTACTCAGGAGGCTGAGGCAGGAGAATTGCTTCAACCTGGGAAGTGGAGGTTGCAGTGAGCCAAGATCACGCCACTGCACTCCAGCCTGGGTAACAGAACAAGATTCCATCTTGGAAAAAAATAAGTAAATAAAACACATAACCCAATTTTAAAATGGGCAAAGAGTTGAAAAAGCACTTCACTTAAGTGACAAGTAAGTGCATGTGAGAAGTAGAAAAGTTCCTTTTTAAAGTTTCCTTTCTTGTTAAAGAATAAGTGTGCTAATAACTTCGTTAAGCCCTATCCTATGTAGCTGTTAGACATGCCATGCTGACAGGCACGTAGTCCATTCTATGTCCTTGTATTTTAACCAAGATATCTGTGCTGAACGTGCTCACAGGCATGTCCCAGCCCTCCATTGCTTTTACCTGTTTAGAAAAGTTGTTAGCCAATCAGGTTTAGTTTAAATTGTGAAGTCTGGCTCCAACCAACAGAGATCAAAAGCAGCAATAAGGATGACCCCAAATGTGTAAGGAATAAATTCATGTGTTTTCCTTTGTTCATTGTACTCTCATGGCAAGATGGCTAGCGGGAGTAACCTTTCTGCAGTCCAGGAAGTAAAAATTGCTTTGCTGAAAGATCCTTTGTCTCAATGCTGATTTTTCTTTGTGGCTCCAAGCAACTATTTCCAACAGTGCATGAAAAGATACTCAGTATCATTACCCATTAGGGAAATGCAAATTAAAACCACGGTAAGATATTACGAACCTATTAGAATGGCTCAAATAAAAAATATTGGCAATATCTAATGCTGGCAGAGATGCAAAATAAACAGAACTGTCCTGCATTGTTGGTGAAAACACAGAATTGTTCAACCAGTCTGGAAAATAGTTTGGTAACTTCTTATAAAATTAAACATATTTACACCCATAGCAGAAATTCTTTTTTTTTTTTGAGACAGAGTCTCACTCTGTCACTCAGGCTGGAGTGCAGTGGTGCCATCTCAGCTCACTGCAAGCTCCGCCTCCTGGGCTCAAGTGATTCTCCTGCCTCAGCCTCCTGAGTAGCTGGAATTTCAGGCATGCGTCACTGTGCCTGGCTAATTTTTGTATTTTTGGTAGAGACAGAGCTTTGCCATGTTGGCCTGGCTGGTCTCAAACTCCTAACCTCATGATCCGCCTGCCTCAGCCTCCCAAAACGCTGGGATTACAGGTGTGAGCCATCGCACATGGTCCAAACGGAGTTTTTTGAGGTGATAGAACTGTTGTCAGCCAGGCACAGTGGCACACACCTGTAATCCCAGCACTTTGGGAGGTTGAGGTAGGGAGAATTGTTTGAAGTCAGGTTTGAGACTAGCCTGGGCAACATGGTGAGACGTCACATCTACAAAAAATTCAAAGATTAGCAGAGTGTGGTGGTATGCGCCTATAGTCCCAGCTACTCAGGAGACTGAGGTGGGAGAATCGCTTGAGCCCAGGAGGTCAAGGCTGCAGTGAGCTGTGATGGTGCCACTGCATTCCAGCCCAGGCAACAGAGCAAGACCCTCTCTCAAAAAAAAAGATGTCAAGTTCAAGAATTTTTACATTTACTCCAGTACTTTTGGGGAAATAACTTTCTAAGATAAATAACTTTGAAACATATACATTTCTGATTCGATGAATTGATTTTAGACTGAGACTATCTTTTCCCCAATTCCTGTTGTGAAATCACTCAAACGTCAGAAGCAAGAGCACTTTTCATAATTGTCTTATCTTGCTTTCCACATGGTGAAGCTTTCAGTACAAAAGGTAATGAAGAGACTGGGCATGGTGGCTCAAGTCTGTAATCCCAGCACTTTGGGAGGCCAAGGCATGTGGATCACGTGAGGTCAGGAGTTCAAGACCAGCCTGGCCAACATAGTGAAACCTTGTCTCTACTAAAAATACAAAATTAGCCAGGCGTGTTGGCACATGCCTGTAATTCCAGCTACTTGGGAGGCTAAGGCAGGAGAATCATTTGAACCCAAGAGGTGGAAGTTGCAGTGAGCCAAGATCACGCAACTGCACTCCAGCCTTGGGTGACAGGGTGACCTCCTGTCTCAAACAAACAAACAAACAAACGTGGTGAGGAAATAGACTTTGAGAAGGAGCCAAAGCCCCATGCAGTGGTTGTGCACTATGATATGAATGCACTGCTATTTATCACAGTCATCCTCTGTAATATTGCCTCCCTGGGGGACAGAAAGCCCAGAGCTGATGCCTCTGATTTAATGTGAAAAGCAAAATCCTGCCGTGACTGAAGGTGAACGTCCACCTCTCTGGATGCAGAATGCAGTGCTGCACGTTATGCTGCTTCTTTTGCTTCAACTTTCTAATGCACACTTTTGGGGTTTTTTTGAGATGGAGTCTTGCTTTGTTGTCCAGGCTAGAGTGCAGTGGCATGATCTCAGCTCACTGCAACCCCTGCCTCCTGGGTTCAAGCAATTACCTGCCTTAGCCTCTCAAGGAGCTGGGATTACAGGCACCCACCACCACGCCTGGCTAATTTTTTTATTTTTAGCAGAGTCTGGGTTTCACCATGTGGGCCAGGCTGGTCTCGAATCCTTGACCTCATGATCTGCCCGCCTTGGACTCTCAAAGTACTGGGATTACAGGTGTAAGCCACCACACTTGGCCTGACTTGGGCTGTCATTTAGATGCAAGAGCAACTGCACAATACAGGGAACTTTCCAATAGGGAGTAACCACTGCGATTTGGGATCCAGGCTTGGTCAGATTTCTTGTTTTTTTTTGAGACGGAGTTTTGCTCTTGTTGCCCAGGCTGGAGTGCAATAGTGTGATCTCAGTTCACCGCAACCTCCGCCTCCCCAGTTCAAGCAATTCTCCTGACTCAGCCTCCCAAGTAGCTGGGATTACAGGTACCTACCACTACGCCCAGCTAATTATTATTATTTTTTTTAGTAAAGATGGAGTTTCTCCATGTTGGTCAGCCTCGTCTCGAACTCCCTCAGGTGATCCACCTGCCTTGGCCTCCCAGTGTTGGGATTACAGGCATCAGTCACATTGCCTGGCGTTTTTTGTTTTGTTTTGTTTTGTTTTGTTTTTTGAGACAGGGTCTTGCTCTGTCACCCAGCCTGCAGTGCAGTGGTGACATCTCACCTCACTGCAGCCTCCACTTCCAGTGCTCAAGCAATTGTCCCATCTCAGCCTCCTGAGTAGCTGCGACTACAAGTATACACCACCAAGCTTGGCTATTTCTTTTTTTTTCGTAGACAGGGTCTCAATATGTTTCCCAGGCTGGTCTTCAACTCTTGGGCTTAAGGAATCCTCCTGCCTTGGCCTCCCAAAGTGCTAGGATTACAGGCATGAGCCACTGCGCCAAGCCTGGTCATATTTCTTTAACTTCTCTGAGCTTTGGTTACTTCCTCTACAAAAGAGAAACAATAATAAATTACCTATCACATGAGTTGCTGTGAAAATTAAACAAGATAATATTTTGGATATGAGTGGCCCACCCAGAAAGAAAGAGAACCACTGGGAATGTTTAGGTTGCCTTGGTCCACCACTGTAGGTCAGTGCCCAGCCCTCAGCAGTGACTCAACACATGCTGGTCATTTTATCTTATTTATCTATTTGTTTGTATTTTTGAGACGGAGTCTCACTCTGTTGCCCAGGCTGGAGTGCAATGGTACAATCTCGGCTCACTGCAACCTCTGCCTCCCGGGTTCAAGGGATTCTCCTGCCTCAGCCTCCCAAATAGCTGGCACTACAGGTGCCTGCCACCACGCCCAGCTAATTTTTGTATTTTTAGTAGAGACAGAGTTTCG
>PVKP010032100.1:0-17463 GCA_004027715.1 Plecturocebus donacophilus | reverse complement strand
GAATGCCTATCAATGGTAGACTAGATAAAGAAAATATGGTATGGTCAGATGTGGTGGCTCATGCCTGGAATCCCAGCACTTTGGGGGGCTGAGGCAGGTGGATTGCCTGAGCTTAGAATTTTGAGACCAGCCTGGGCAACATGACAAAATCTTGTCTCAACAAAAAATACAAAAAAAAAAAAAAATCGGCCAGGTGTAGTAACGCACACATTTAGTCCCAGCTACTTGGGAGGGTGAAGGAGGAAAGAATTGCTTGAGCCTGGGAGGCTGAGGCTAAAGTAACCAATATCATGCCACGACACAATCAGTGAGACATTGTCTCCAAAAATAAAATAAAAGAGTTAAAAAAAAATATATATGGGGCCGGGCGCGGTGGCTCACGCCTGTAATCCCAGAACTTTGGGAGGCCGAGGCGGGCGGATCACGAGGTCAAGAGATTGAGACCATCCTGGCCAACATGGTGAAACCCTGTCTCTACTAAAAGTACAAAAAATTAGCCGGGCTTGGTGGTGCGCGCCTGTAGTCCCAGCTACTCGGGAGGCTGAGGCAGGAGAATTGCTTGAAACCGGGAGGCGGAGGGTGCAGTGAGGGGAGATTGCCCCACTGCACTCCAACCTGGCGATACAGCGAGACTCTGTCCCCCCACAAAAAAAAAAAAAAAAAAATATATATATATATATATAGTGCATAAACATCATGGAATACTCTGTGGCCATTAAAAAAAATAATAATCATGTCCTTCACAATAATATCAATGAAGCTGGAGACGATTTTCCTTAGAAAACTAATGCAGAACCCAGGTGTGGTGCCTGATGCCTGTAATTCCAGCACTTTGGGAGGCCAAGGCAGGTGGATCATCTGAGGTCAGGAGTTTGAGACCAGCCTGACCAACAGGCAGAAACCCCGTCTCTACTAAAAATGCAAAATTAGCCAGGAGTGGCAATTTCAGCTACTCAAGAGGCCAAGGCAGGACAACTGCTTGAACCCAAGAGGTGGAGGTTGCAGTAAGCCAAGATTGCAACACTGCACTCCAGCCTGGGCCAAAAGAGCACAACTCTACCTCAAAACAAAACAAAAGAAAACTAATGCAGAAACAGCAAACTAAATGCATGTTATTATTTATAACAGCTAAATAATAAAAGCATATGAACAAAAAAAGAGCAACAGACACTGAAGCCTAGTTGAGGGTGGGAGCATTAAGAAGATAAGAAAACATACCTGTTTGGTGCCATGGGTAGTACCTCAATGTCAAAATAATCTGCACACAAATCCCCTATGACATAATTTTACCTGTATAACAAACCCACATGTGTACCCCAAACCTATAATAAAAGCTAATAGAAAAAAAAAATCCCTTAGTGGGATAGAGTGCAGTGTAGGTGAAAGGATTGATTTTTGCCACAGATAGCGGCCCAGGTGGGGCTGTACTCTGACTTATTTCTGTGTGCACCCAGGCAGATGACTTTATGAACAGGATTATAAGCAGGAGGTCCAGAACCCTAGCTTGGTGGAGAACACAGGTTGCTGCTGCAGATTCAGTGCCTGGGGGAGGGCATATGCCAGGAGACTTGCAGACACTTGTGGGTTTTCAGCAAGAAACACTAGGATCAAAAATGCCGTGGTTAAGTTCCTGAGGGTGGTGTCTGGTCTTGGGAGGAGGGTGGACAGGTCAATGTCTACTGTGTGTTTGTGAGTGGGTGGGAATCCTGTGGTGGCAGCTGCAAAAAAAGGGGGTCTGTCATCAGAGGTCCTTTCGTTTTTTATTATTATTTTTTTCAGAGGGCCTTTCCTCTTAAGTTTTCAGAACTCTGTCACCCTGAGAGAAGACCTGGAATCACAGGACAATGGGCAGTGTGACAGCCTGTGTACAAGAGAGCAGAGCCATCCATTTCTAAACACTTAAGAGTTTTATTCCAGGTCAGGCCTCCCTGACATCTGTTTTCTGGCACCAAATCTGTATGGTGTTTGATGTTGCTGAACATCAAACAATTCTCCAACATCAACTTATTGTCTAACATTTGAATTCTGACACCACCCAGACTCAACAAAGACCCTGATTCAGGGCCTGAGGTCGGGAGTTCCAGACCAGCCTGACCAACATGGAGAAACCCGTCTCTACTAAAAACACAAAATTAGCTGGGTGTAATGGCGCATACCTGTAATTCCAGCTACTCCGAAGGCTGAAGTAGCAGAATCACTTGAACCCGGAAGGCAGAGGTTCTATTTTTGTATTTTTAGTAGAGACGCTGTTTCAACATGCTGGCCAGGCTAGCCTAGAACTCCTGACCTCACGATCCGCCTGCCTCTGTCTCCCAAAGTGCTGGGATTACAGGTGTCAGCCACCGTGCCCGCCCAGAGAGGGCTTTCTGTTTTCTTGTTTTTTTTGAGAGAGAGTCTCACTCTTTTGCCAGGCTGGAGTGCAGTGGGCTGATCTCGGCTCACTGCATTCCCTGCGCCTCGGCCTCTCAAAGTGCTGCGACTACAGGTTACAACCATAGCGCCCAGCCCAGGAAGGGGTTTTTAACCCTAACAAAGTTCCTGCTTCTGTGTTCTTCCCCACTGGCTAGGGTCAGCCCGCACAATCTAAGCTGATCCCGGTTGGCTCAGACCCAAACTTTTTCCAAATAGAGTAAATTCGCGGTTTTTTGAGAAATGGAGAAGGCGGAAGGAGAAGGGGTAGTTGATTTACAACTTTTACAACTTGTGACCAGGAAGTTGAGTCTTTGAAGAGAAACTTAGTTGACCTCATAACTCCTGATCTCAAGTAATCCGCACGCCTCGGTCTCCCACAGTGCTGGGATTACAGGTGTGAGCCACTGGCTCCCGGCCAGATAGAGGAAAGAAAAACTGTGACCCCACGGACCAAAGCTCTTCCCACTCATGAACCAGCACCCTGAGTCAGGATTCTCTGCTCAGGACGCTCCCGTGATCCCTGCACCATCTGAGAGAGACGCCGCGCTGGGTACAGAGCTGCCCAGAGAGCCTCCAGGCCAGAAAACAGTCACTGCGCAAGGAATAGACAGGACTCCGGGCCGGCTGTCAGCGCAGCCGCCATCTTACGGCTGAAGGGGACTGAGGCCGAGCTGGGCAAGGAGAACTCGGGGCGCAGAGTGTGGAGCTGACTGCGGGGAGGCCTGTGTCCCGCCACAGCCACTTCCCACCGGTTCCAACCCATCCCTCTTCTCTCTCGGGATGTCGGACCCGGCACTCTCACCATTTCCAGGCTTCCAGGGGGTCCCGGCGTCTTAGCTGCGGATCTCCCAATACCTACAGGTCACACGGCCACAGGGGCTGGGTGTCTCGGAGCAGAGGTCACAGAGCAGAGAAGACGGGACCTGGATCTCTGCCTGCAGCAAGAGACAAAGGCCGCGCCAAACCCGGAAGGCGTCCTCTTCGCTCCGGCTACGTGCCTGATTGAACGGTTCCCAGCCCAACGTCCCTGATTGGATAATGTTTAAGGCCCCGCCCCCCTCAGGCCCAGAGTGACAAGATGTGGTCAGACTCCGGACTGAGTGAAGAAAAAGTTAACAGCCTAAACTGCAGCATTTTCAGCCCGGGCTTCCTCCCTGAGCTGAGTCAGGCCCGCCCCAGAGCATGGGAAAATTCTTTTTTACTCTCTCTCTCGTTTGCATGTATTCAATAGAGGAACAGAAGTATTTTACTGTGATATTAATAATAAAATTTTTGTTCAAGAGAAAACTTTTACTTTGGTAATAGTGTATTATCAATACTAATCGTAATGAAACCTTGTAAATAAATGTTATTTTTGACCCTCAAGATTTACGTATATATTTTGTAATTCTTTGTAATTTTCTTTTTTTTTTAAATTTTTTTATTTTTTTAAATTTTATTTTAATTTTTTTTTTAAAGACGGGGTTTCACCATATTGGTCAGGCTGGTCTTGAACTCCTGACCTCAGGTGATTCACCCGCCTCAGCCTCCCAAAGTGCTAGGATTACAGGCATGAGCCACTGCGCCCGGCTCAATTTTTTTGTAATTTTCTAGCCTTTTTATCTTTTATTTTTATTCACATTCTTTTTATTTTTTCAATTTGAAACTAATTTCAAGTAATTTCAAATTGCTATAGGAGAAAGAAATCATTTAAGGCCATTCATCCGCATTCAAGTTTGCAGTTATGGTGGAAAATCTGGCCTATTGATGTCCTGCTGATGAAATAGTCTTTCAAGATAAAGCAGAGACGCATGAGCATCAATATCAAAAACAGCGGCAATGGTAGTATGAGCCAGAATTCAGTTGTCTTCCCAGTATTGTTTTTCCCAAACCTCTTTATTCCCAATTAAACATTTGCACTCCAGCCTGGGCAACAAAAGCGAAACTCTGTCTCAACAAAACAAAAACAAACAAACAAACAAAAAACATTAGGGTTGAAGCCTCGATGTTACATTTTCACCAAATTCAATAGCAAACTAACAATTGCTTCTCCACAGGGCATTAAGCTTTGCCAGCCTCTGGCAGTTTCTGGGTCCAAAATCTGAAAGGTACCCTTTTCCCATCTTGTTTCTGCCTAAGGCTGCAATTAGCATGTTGATCTAGGACAGTTACTTGCAGTTCTAGTGGCCCATTAGACATGGGCCATAGATCCAGGGCCAGTTACACCATTTGTTTAGCTTGTTCAGAAGCCATGCTCTCTTTCTCTCCCTAGTGAAAGTCAAAAAGTTTTCTAGTGACTGTATGCAGAGGGTGTAAAATGTTACCCAAGTGGGGAATATGACGTCTCCAGAATCCAAACAAGCCGATACATTTCTGGGCCTCCTTTTTAGTGGTGGGGGTTGCAAGTTCTAGTATTTTTTTTTTCCTTAGGCTTTGGTAAAATGGACTATTTCTGTGCATTCTAGAAGATGCCATGGAATTTTACAGTTTGTGCAGGTCCTTGAATTTTACTAAGGTTACTTTCCATCCTTAAGATAGGAGCCAGGGGGTGGCCGGGTGCCGTGGCTCACTCCTGTAATCCCAGTACTTTGAGAGGCCGAGGAGGGTGGATCATGATGTCAGGAGTTCAAGACCAGCCCAACCAAGATGGTGAAACCCTGTCTCTACTAAAAACACAAAAAATTAGCCAGGCGTGGTGGCGGGCACCTGTAATCCCAGCTACTCAGGAGGCTAGGGCAGAGAATGGCTTGAATGCAGGAGGCAGAGGTTGCAATGAGCCCAGATCATGCCACTGCACTCCAGACTGGGTGACACAGCGAGACTCCATCTCCAAAAAAAAAAAAAGGGAAGTGGGTTTTTACCTGCCCCAAGGCCCTGCTGACTAGTTCTTCAGTTTTACCCTGACCAGGCCACTTGAACAGCTGCTTTTTTTCTTTTTTTCTTTTTCTTTTTTTTTAGAAAAAGAGAGAAAAGGAGAAAGAAAAAAAGAAACAGCAAAAGAAAGAAAGAGGACGAGAAAGAGGGAGAGTGCTTTTTTCAGCAATAGGCTGATAGCTTTGAGCCTGATCAGTCATGACATAGGCCTAGCATTAGGCCAGGGCCAGTCTGGAAGTAGATTAGCATTTTCCCTTCCCAGCTTATATGTCTCTTGCAGTAACCAGCCCCTTTTTTGACACCTTAACTTATAAACAGTAAACACAATCCACTTCGGGAGCGCCCTCAGCATATCCTTTGCTGACAGGAATCCCCTGCAGCACTTCACGCACACTCAAAGGTTTAAATTTGCACTAATTTAGATTCTCAATTCTCACCTAGGCCAGTTCCGCTGGACCATTCAATTGCCAAGGGAAGAACTGGGAGAGTTCCTGTCCTGAAATATGTAAAGTCCCAGAGTTTCCAACCTTGTCCTTATGGCCAAAAAGTGGCACTCTTTTGGTTTCGAATTCTGTTTTTTGATGTCAAAAGTGTTCTGTACAGGACATGCGTGAGGTGAGAAGACACACACAATATCTTTAAGGGTAAACAAGCTTCATCCCATGTAACTGGCAATGCACATATAATAAATAAATAATAAGCCAATCAATATAATAAGCAGATCAATATAATAAGCAGATTGATACAATAAGCAAATTGCAATAAAAAAAGGAGAAGGGAAAAGATATATATAGTTATATATTTATGCTCATCAGACTGAAGAATTCACCAGCAGAGTGGGAAGCAACAGCCTGAGCTCCAGAGTTGGACACTCATCCCTGCACAGACTGGTAGAGGTCTCATGAAGCTTCAGCGCGATCTGGGACCCTAGCTCTTTTTGAATGAGTTTTGGCATAAGGCCCAGTCACAAGGGCCCTTCACAACTGGCCTTAAGGAACACAAAACGGTCAACTTGTTTTGGGGATTATCTATTTTTCTGCAACAACTAATGTATAGGGATGGATTGAAATAGAAATTTCTCCAGTATAGTCTTAGATGAACACCTCAAGGGGCTCACACAAACTGTTCCAGGATTTGACCATTGTTTGTGTCCATGTTCAATTGAGTTCAAATTGAATATTTAACTTTTCCTCCACAAATTACCCTGTCTGGATGAATCAGTTCTGTCTAGGCAAAGGGCAAGGTGAACCCCATAGACCGATACACAACCTTCACCTCCTGGGTTCAAGCGATTCTCCTGCCTCAGCCCCCAGAGTAGCTGGGACTACAGGTGTGCACCACCACACCCGGCTAATTTTTTGTACTTTGATTAGAGATCAGGTTTCACTATGTTGGCCAGGCTGGTCTTGAACTCCTGACCTCAAGTCATCTGCTCACCTTGGCCTTCTAAAGTGCTGGGATTACAGGTGTGAGCCACTACGCCTGGCCCTAAATGATTTTCTATCTCCTGTAATGGTTTGAAATTACTTAAATGTTGTTTCAAATTGAAAAAATTCAAAGAATGTAGATAAAAATATAATATAAAAAGCTAGGCCAGGTGCGGTGGCTCCCGTCTGTAATCCCAGCACTTTGGGAGGCTGAGACGGGTGGATCACCTTAGGTCTGGAGTTTGAGACCAGCCTGACCAAAATGGAGAAATCCCATCTCTACTGAAAATACAATTAGCAGAGCGTGGTGGCACATGCCTGTAATCCCGGCTATTTGGGAGGCTGAGGCAGGAGAATCACTTGAACCTGGGAGGCGGAGGTTGTGGTGAGCCGAGATCACGCCATTGTACTCCAGCCTGGGCAACAAGAGAGAAACTCCATCTCCAAAAAAAAAAAAAAAGTTAAAAAAATTACAAGAGAGTACTATATGTAAATCTCGAGAGGTCAAAAATGACTAATTTATTTACAAGGTTTTATTAAAATTAGCTTTAGTATTGATAATATACTACTACCAAAGTAAATGCTGATTTTCTCTTGAACAAAAATTTTATGTATTATTAATACGACAGCAAAATACTTCTGTTCGCCTATTAAATACATTCAAAAATAGAGAGAGTAAAAAAGAAATAGAATTTTCCCATCCTGTGGGGTGGGTCTGGCTCAGCTCAGGGAGAAAGCCCTGTTTGAAAAAGCTGCAGCACTGGGTGTGGTGGCTCACGCCAGTAATCTCAGCACTTTGTGAGACGGAGGCTGGAGGATCACGAGGTCAAGAGGTCCAGACATTCCTGGCCCACATGGTGAAATCCCATCTCTACTAAAAATCAAACAATTCTCTGGGTGTGGTGGTGTGCACCTGTAGTCCCAGCTACTCGGGAGGCTGAGGCAGGAGAATAGCTTATACCTGGGAGGTGGAGGTTGCAGGGGGCTGAGATTGTGCCACTGCACTCCAGCCTGGCGAGAGAGCAAGACAGACAGATGGAAAGAAAGAGAGAAAGAAAGAAAGAAGAAAGAAAGAAAGAAGGGAAGGAAGGAAGGAAGGAGAAAGAAAGAGAAAAAGAAAGAAAGAAAAGAAAAAAGAAAGGGAAAGAAAAGAAAGGGTTGCAGAGCTGCAGCACACCAGGTACCTGTAATCCCAGCACTTTGGGAGGCTGTGGCAGGTGGATCATGAGGTCAGGAGTTCAAGACCAGCTCGGCCAATATGGTAAAAACCCCATCTTTACTAAAAATACAAAAACTAACCAGGTGTGGTGGTCACCTCTGCGGTCCCAGCTACTCAGGAGACTGAGGCAGGAGAATCACTTAAACCCAGAGGCAGAGGTTGCAGTGAGCCAAGATTGTGCCACTGCCCTCCAGCCTGGATGACAGAACGAGACTCCGTCTCAAAAAAAAAAAAAAGAAAGGAAAATAAAAGAAACACAATTCCTCTAAATTTAGAGTCAGTTGTGTAGCCTCGGTACAGATGCCCTCTCCAAACATGCAGAATCAATGCCATTTTTTCACCTGAATAATTTTAATCTCCTGCAGCCACCAACTGACCCCAACTGGAACACTAATTATGGAGTGTGTTATACCTACTAGTGCTTTTACATATCTAGTGCTTTTCTGTGTTTGTCCCCTTCATTTATATCTAAACAACATGTCTTATATCTAAACATCATGTCTGATGTAGAGACACAGGAGTTGGGAAAAAAAAGAAATAAACAGGACCATGACTGATATCACCCCCTGGTTTTCATCTAAATAAATCAACCCAATAAGATCAATAAACTCAATGATGTCAGTTATAAAAATTAAAAGACAACAAAGGAAAAATCGGCTTAGAGTTCTCCAACTGAAAGAAAAAAGTGTACTAAACTTACTATGGAATTACATCTTCAAATTACTTAATGAGCACCAATAAAATTTGTAAAAATTATTCCAAAAATTCCGGAGTAGGTTATATAAAGAATAAACTTTGGAACATGAAAATTATGCATTAGGTCTACCATGAATTCCAGGTAAGTAAAAACAGGGCTTACATAAGAAGATTCTGAACTAGGAACCGTAAGATTTTAGAAAAATGAATTCAATACAAAGGAGAAAAACAGATTTGCTTTGAAATTCTTTGAGGTTTCTAGTTTGGTAGTAAGTTATCAACACTTTAAAAATTATTGGTTTGTTCTAACATATTTTCTTTCTTCTCAAAATAGGAACACATCCACATTCAAATACAATTACTTGCTTCATAATTCTCTTAAACTTTAGAGTAACATATTTGTATATTAAATTTCCATGTAAGTCAAAACAAGAGTCTATGTGCGTCTGGAAGGCCACAGAGGTTGCATGTTCAAAGACAAAATGTAAGCTAACATTTTCTAAAAGTCATTTAAGATTCAGAAATATATGGCTTTTGATTCTATGCCTGTGTAAATTTCATAATAACCATATTAATGGCTCTATAGATAGAAGAAAAATAATAAAAATGTAACCTATGAAAACAATATTCTCCAACATATTTGAAGTTTAAAGCCAATAAGGATAAGAATTACTAGAGATGCCATTCCACTATATTACTGACTAGTATGTTGTTACCGTCTGTTACCTAGAAACTTGAGTAAGGTAAAATAGGTTAACACTAGTGGCAGGATAACACTTCATTCAATGCACAACTGTCTTAACACATTAAAAACAACTGTGTTTTATTAAAACAAATTAAGTTTACACAGTCTAAGAAAAGCATTACAAAATCTACCATATTTTATTATCTTAATGTGCAATTGGTAAAACAATTTATTAAAATCTGAATAATGCACAAGAATATTACTCTGAACCATCTATCTCATGCATCACTTACAACAGTTTTATAAGTCAACCACAAAAGCCTCTCTGTGGATTTTCTTCACACACCTTACATTTCAGTGTCCTCAATCTTCTATTGAAAAGTATATAAATGACATCCTCCTAATATAGAACCTCTCAAAGCTCTGAGCAGCAGAAATTGATCACATGCTTTCACATAGATACTAGGAATAAAGACACAGCATTGAGTAACTTGAGAGCTGAATTACATCAAAATTTGCTTTTGTAAAAATCTAAAATTCTTTCAATGCAAAAACAGTACACTTTGAATTGCAAGTCTCAAAATATTAATCTCCTGTTTCTTTTTAGCCTAACTAAATTATGTTAACTTTGAATTATTCTTTATAATCAATACCCTGATTTAAAATAACATTGAAAGTGTTAGTGTTTTAGTGGTTTCTACTATGAATCCTCTGATGTTCATTTAGACTTGATTTCTGATTAATTTTTTATATTTGCTGCATCTGTTAAACATTTTCATATAAACTACTATTTTCTAAGGTGTATTTTTTCAACAATTTCTTTTCATATTCATTACAGTTGTAGGGTTTCTTTCCAATATAAATTCTCTAAAATTGAATAAAATTTGAGCAAGGTTCCCCTTCAGCATAAATTCTATGTACAACAAAATCTGTAACATAAGTAAACATATTGCACCACTCTTTATATTTGTAATGTTTTTCTTCCGTATAAAAACACTTGTGTACTCTAACGCTTATATTTTTGAAGTCTTTCCACGTACAAATGTAATGTATCACTATCATTACACCTTGTGCATTCTAAGGCTTTTATTTGGTGACATCTTTCCACAGACAAATGTAATGTGCATCACTACACTTATATTGCTTTTATCTAGCACAAAACCTCTGAGTAAGCTGATAGCAGTTATTAAATGCTTTGCCACATTCTTTAAAATCAGAACTATTCTCAGCGTGAATTTTCTCATGTGCAATAAGGTGTGAGCAATGGTCAAAGACTTTCCCACATTCTTCACATTTGTAGTATTTCTCTCCAGTATAAATTACCTTCTGATTTGAATGGCTTGAGCAAGATTTAAGGACTTTGCCACATTTTTTACACTTCTAGGATTTCTCATTAGTAACAATTCTTATGTAGCGAGGTTTGAGCAGTGATTAAAAGCTTCCCCACATTTTTTATGCTTGCAAGATTTCTCTCCTTTTTGAATTCTCTTATGTTCATTAAGATGTGAGCATCGTTTGAAAGTTTTGCCACATTCTTCACATTTATAGCGTTTGACTGCAGTATGAATTTTCTTATGTCTAGTAAGGTGTGAGCACCGATTAAAGGCCTTCCCACATTCTTCACAGTTGTAGGGTTTCTCTCCAGTATGAATTCTCTTATGTTCAGTAAGGATTGAGGACCAGTTAAAAGCTTTGCCACATTCTTCACATTTGAAGGGTTTCTCTCCAGTGTGAATTCTCTTGTGTTTAGTAAGGTATGAGAACCTCTTAAAGACTTTGTCACATTTTTCACATTTGTAAGGTTTTTCTCCACTATGAATTACCTTATGTTCAGTAAGAATTGATGATGAGTTAAAAGCTTTGCCACATTCTTCACATTTGTAGGGTTTCTCTCCAGTATGAGTTCTGTTGTGTATAGTAAGTAGTGAGCAGTGGTTAAAAGCTTTCCCGCATTCTTTACATTTGTAGGGTTTCTTTCCAGTGTGAACTGTCTTATGTTTAGTGAGATGTGAATGCCGGTTAAAAGCTCTGCCGCATTCCTCACATGTATAGGGTTTTTCTCCGGTATGAATTTTCTTATGTCTAATAAGGGGCGAACACCAGTGAAAGGCTTTTCCGCATTCTTCACATTTGTAGGGTTTCTCGCCAGTATGGATTCTCTTATGTTCAGTAAGGCTTGAGCACCAGTTAAAAGCTTTGCCGCATTCTTCACATTTGTAGGGTTTCTCTCCAGTGTGAATTCTCTTATGTTTAGCAAGGTATGAGAACCACTTAAAGGTTTTACCACATTCCTCACATATGTAGAGTTTCTCTTCAGTATGAATTATCTTGTGATAAGAAAGGCCTGAGTGAGATTTAAAGACTCTGCCACATTCTATACATTTGAAAAGTTTCTCTGTAGTATGTCTTATGTTTTGTCTATTTCGAGTTGATGATTTACTAAAGACTTTCACACATTTATTATATAGGAAAATTTTGCTATGTAGAGTTGACAAACATTGGTTAAGTCCATTGTAACTTCCTTTTTGATCCTTACACTCACCTGCATTTTCCCAGTCTTCCCCTAAGTGTAAATTCTCAAGGCCACAGCTTCCATATCTTCTCAGCATCACTTTTTGGAATGAATCTTTCATGCCCTGTTCTGGCAAAAAGTCTTCAGTGTAATGACAAGACGTAGCTGAAATAGAACATTAAAAAAGTTAATTGCAGTTTTAACTGTGAATGTAAAGGAAAGAAAGAAAATTAACAAAGTATCCCACTTTTATTTTCAGACTCAGATACATGTACTTTACAAATCTAATAGAGAACATGAAGAAGAGGACAGGATGACTTACTAGATGCATCTGGGAAACACTCCATGGAGAGAAAACAAAGTGTTGAGTAAAACATCACACTTTAAACAGATCTTTTGAGAGAAAAATTAATTCAGAGGTAATGCAGACACTGTGGTTGAAGAGTTAGATGGAAAGCTTGCTCAAGGTCACTGGGCACCAGGACCGGCTCCTAGATCCAGACTAGATCTAACGAATAGGTATGTAAAGAAACCCCACAGCAGCACGGTCTAGCCATGGACCTCTGAGCTTCTCACTGTGGTTCCTTCTCCTTGAAAGGCATTTCCCAGCTACATCTAGTCTGAGATCCTGATTACAGGATCTCATATACATCTGTGAACTGGCAGGGGGAGCCACCTGACGAACAGGCAGAGGCATGGCTTAAACTCCTGTGGAAATCTGAAGGTTTCTCTGTGCTGTGCAGCTGTAGCCGACCATTGATGCCCATCCTCCAAGGTTCTGCATCTTTCACTGAGGGGATCCATCTCCTGCTGTCTGCTAGGCTGAGGGGGAGGACTGAGGTGAATCTGATCCAGGCACCACCTTGCCTGCTGGCACCTTCCAGGATGACTTACCTGGCTGGTCCTGCTGGAGAGTGCCCACAGCATTCACTATATCACAGCTGGTGCTTGACACCAAAGGGCCAGAGGACAAATTCATGGGCCTAGTACCAACTGCCCAGGTCTTCAGTATACTGCCTAACAATATCAAGCCGAGATAATATCCAGCTGAGACATGTGTGGTCTGAGCTTAAGTAGGGTAGACGCTCACACTGTCAGCATGCAGAGAACAGTGTGGCATGGGATCATAAGCCAGCATGGGAGCTGAGTTCCCCTTCATTCACATGAATAAACTGGGAAGGGTGAGGCCAGATGAGCAGCCATGGCTTCTATCTCAGGAAGCCTAGCAGCCTAGAACATCTGGAAGAGCTCAGCAATTTGGATGCAGATGGCTTGGGACAAGCCTAGCCAATTCAGCCTGCTCCCAGAGAAGACACCGAAGAGAGACCCGCTGAGCTGGGGGACCACTAGCTGGGCATACCCCACAGCCATCTGCTGGACTAAAAATCCTGGGCTGCAGGTGCAATCCTGGTTGCAAACCATGGTGCAATTGCCCTGCCTGGGGATTTTCCATCCTTGAGCCACTGCATCACCAAACCACTCACAGACACATAACCTACCCTTACTTTTTCAAGCAAAGGAGAACAGCAGGACCCCTGATAAATATGGGCTTCCTGGTGACCTCAAAGTGTGAACTGTCCCTAAGGGAGGGGGGAGCACAGACTACCAAAGCCCTCCTTGGAGCAAAGGAACGGGTGCAGTGCCAGCAGTTGAAGGGAATATCACCAAGGCCTCAAAATAAATTTGGAGAGAAAATAAATTCTCACACACTACCTTCCCTCCCCAGAGCACTCTTAAGTGTCATCTACTTGGGCTGCAGCCTGAATTACACCACCAGACAAGAATGCATTGCTTCAACATGAAGCACTCTATGAAATCTACTGCAGGAACTTGTCTACAACCAAGGAACCTAGACAGAGCCTCTGCCCTCTGAAAACACCGTTAAAAGAAACCAACAGATTATACACAGCATACACCACAGCCAACCTTCAAGGAAAAAAAAGAATTAAAACAATTTTAAAGCCCCATCCAAATGACAGAAAATTCAAAAGGAAAAGAAACACCAGCTCCCTCATATAAGAAAGCAAAAAAACTCTGTCAATACAGAAAGCCAGAGTGTTTCATTACCTCAAAAGGATCTCACTAGTTCCTTTAAAAGAACCAACAACTTTAAAAATGGAAAATTTTACAGCCGGGTGTGGTGGCTGATGCCTGTAATCCTAACACTTTGGGAGGCCGAGGTGGGTGGATCACCTGAGGTCAGGAGTTGAAGACCAGCCTGGCCATCATGGTGAAACCCCATCTTTATATCAAAAAATTATATATTAAAAAAAAAAAAATAGAAAATTTTACTACAGGACTTTCAAAATACAATTGAAAGCCTTATGAACAGAATAGACTAAGTAGATGAAAGTATTTCAGAGCACAGAGACTGCTCCTTTATATCAACCCAGTCAGAAGACAGTAAAGAAAAAAGAATTCACTACAAACAAAGCTTCTGATAAATACGGAATTATGTAAAGGGATCAAACTTATAACTCATTAATATTCCTGAGACAGAAGGAAAAAAAGTAACCGACTTGGAAAACATACTTCAGGATATAATCTATAAAAATTTTTCCCATTTTACTAGAGAAGTTGACATAAAGATACAAGAAATTCAAGGAACTCCTGTGAGATACTACACAAGACAACCATCCCCAAGGCACGTAGTAATCAGACTATACAGAGTCAACATGAAATAAAAAAATAAAAGGCAACTAGAAAAAAGGGCCCTATTACCTAAAAAATGAATTCTATTCAATAAACAGTGGACTTCCCCACAGAAACCTTCCAGAAATCTAGAAGATTTTAAAAAGAAAAGAAAAGTCGGTCCACACACATATATGTGTGGGTATTTGTGTGTATATGTATACACAACTCAACACAGTTGAATCTGGGAAAGTAAAGTTTAAATTACCAATTTTAGTTCACACTAAAAATATAAAATGTAAAAGTAAAACAACATTAGATTTTCTTATATTTAGGGAGAGGCTTAGCAGTATAATAAAATTACTGATTAGAAATTTTTGTAGAATCACATTTGAAACTTCCATAAGAGGCTGGGAGCAGTGGTTCATGCATATAATCCCAGCACTTTGGGAGACTGAGGCAAGTGGATCACCTGAGGTCAGGAGTTCCAGACCAGCCTGGCCAACATGGTGAAACCCCATCTCTACTAAAAATATAAAAATTAGCTGGGCCTAGTGGTGCACGCCTGTAATCCCAGCTACTTGAGTGGCTGAGGCAGAGAATCCCTTGAACCCAGGAGGCAGAGGTTGCAGTGAGCCAAGATGGCGCCATGCACTCCAGCCTGGGCAACAGAGTGAAACTCCGTCTCAAAAAAAAAAAAAATTATGAAAAAAAAGAAAAAGAAAGAAACTTCCATAAGACATCATAAAGCGGAAAACATAACACATCTGTTTGTAGTATTCCTGGGATTTCGGAACTAAATCCCTTTGTCACCAATACTCTCACACATTTCAGATATAATCCAAACAACAGCCAAAACCAAAACCAAACCAAACAAAAACCTTAAAAAATAGTTTAAGAGCCAGGTGCAGTGGCTCACACCTGTAATTCTAGCACTTTGGGAGGCTGAGGCAGGCGGATCACCTGAGGTCAGGAGTTCGAGACCAGCCTGATCAATATGGTGAAACCCTGTCTTTAAAAAAAAAAAGCTAAAAAAAAAATAGTTTAGGCCGGGCACGGTGGCTCATGCCTGTAATCCCAGCACTTCGGTAGGCTGAGGTGGGCGGATTACGAGGTCAAGAGATCGAGACCATCCTGGCCAACATGGTGAAAACCCCATCTCTACTAAAAAATAAAAAAATTAGCTGGGCGTGGTGGCGCACGCCTGCAGTACCAGCTACTTGGGAGGCTGAGGCAGGAGAATTGCTTGAACCCAGGAGGCGGAGATTGCAGTGAGCCAAAATTGCGCCACTGCACTCCAGCCTGGTGCCTGAGCAAGATTCTGTCTCAAAAAAAATAAAAATGGTTTAACATAGAGTTCCTAAAAAGTATATATATATTCCTGTGTCCCCCCTCAAGACAATGAAAGAGCAGTGAGATAATAAAGTCTTTCATAAGCCATGAAGAGGACTTTGGCTCTCACTGTAACCTCAAAGGAAGATAATGTTTTACAGAATTTAAGAGCATGAGACAAAAAATGCCTCTCTGTGAGAGTGAGAAACAACTAGGCTCATCAAAAGACATCTTCATTGGAGCAGAGCTTCTCAAATAACCTTTTAAGGTCTGGCTTCCTCCTTGACCTTTGGAGCTTTCATCTGTCGCATAAGTTTCATTCATCCAACCTACCTGGGGGTCTGGCTACGGTCTCATGTCTCTTCACACTCCAGGGCTCTTGTCTTTGCTCCAGACAGCTAATCAGTTCAGGCTTAGAAACAGTAAGACCTGTTTCATTAGAAAAAAGTAACATGATTCTCGCTGGGATTTTCCAATTACCAACCAGGTACTGTGCTTTGTAGAGAAGAGAGAACATTGTAGATGATTCTACAACATTAATAACAAGGCCGGGTGCAGGCGCTCATGCCTGTAATCCCAGCACTCTGGGAGGCTGAGGCAGGCGGATCATGAGGTCAGGAGATCGAGACCATACTGGCGAACATGGTGAAACTCCATCTCTACTAAAAATAGAAAAATTAGCTGGGTATGGCGGCATGGGCCTGTAATCCCAGCTACTCGAGAGGCTGACGCAGGAGAATAGCTTGAACCCAGGGGGCGGAGATTGCAGTGAGCCAAGATCGTGCCACTATACTACAGCCTGGCAACAAAGCGAGACTCCCTCTCAAAAAAAACAAAAAGAAAAAAAATAACAAAATAATATTTCTAAACAGAAAGTTTAGAATATCTTATATTTTGAGATCTTTAGCTTCCCTACCTAATACTAATCAAAAATTGGTGGTAGAAGTTGGATTTTAAGGTCTGGTCAATAATATTTTATACCACGAAATTCCAAAAATTACCATTAAAGGCTGGGCACAGCGGTTCACACCTGTAATCCCAGCACTTTAGGAGGCCAATGCGGGTGGATCACCTGAGGTCAGGAATTTGAGACCAGCCTGGCCGACATGGTGAAACCTCATCATTACTAAAATTACATAAATTAGCCAGGCGTGGTGGTGGGCACCTGTAGTCTCAGCTACTCGGGAGGCTGAGACAGGAGAATTGCTTGAACCTGGGAGGTGGAGGTTGCAGTGAGCCGGATTGCACCAATGCACCCCAGCCTGGGCGACAGAGCTAGAGTCTGTCTCACAAATAAAAATAAAAAATAAAAAAATAGAACTACCACTAGAGTAAAAAATGCCCATCACTTCAAGGCAGAAGAAAGTTTAGGTAAACATAAAACATCTTGGAAGATTTTCTTCTCCATCCCAACAAATCCCTAAGTTTTCCTTGAAAGCAGGGATCTAAAACTCATTTACACAAAGCAGAAATCCCCACCAAACATTCTACAGAGGAAGAAAATAAAAGCTTTCGTGTGAAACAGGAATTGTGTGTTGAAGTTATGCTCACCCAGAAAGACCAGGTTCCTGTAGTTCTCTAACATCACATTCCTGTACAAATGTTGCTGAGAAGGTTTCAGAAACTCCCACTCCTCCAGAGAGAATTCTATGGTCACATCCCTGAATGTCAACCGTTCCTGAAAAATAAAACAAAA
>PVKP010032099.1:0-26293 GCA_004027715.1 Plecturocebus donacophilus | reverse complement strand
GGAGCACCCAGATACATAGGGCAAGTTCTTAATGACTTACAAAGAGACTTAGACTCCCACACAATAATAGTGGGAGACTTTAACATTACACTGTCAATATTACACAGATCAACGAGATAGAAAATCAACAAGGATATCCAGGACTTGAACTCAGACCTGGAACAACTAGACTTAACAAATATTTACAGAACTCTCCTCCTACAAATCCACAAAACATACATTTTTCTCAGTATCACATTATACCTATTTTAAAAGTGACCACATAATTGGAAGTAAATCACTCCCCAGCAATTGCATAGCATTACACAGGTTTAAATAAAATATTGGTTGTCTGCTTATTTGTTATTTTCATCCCCTATTCCTTCCTATCTCCATTGTTAAGCACAATTATTGGCATAAAAGAGGTTGTTAATACCCATATTTAGACTGTATTCTGGCCTGGGCAATAAAACAAGAATCCCACTCTCTCTCCCTCTTTATCTTCCTCTTTCTTTGTCTCTTTCATTCTTTTTTTTCTTTCTTTTGGTGTTTCTTTCTCCTTTTCTTTTTCTAAAAAAAAAATCACATGAAAATATTTGAAATTTATTAATATCTATATTTATAATCATGGCATAAATTTCTTGGAGAAAGGAAACAATTTAGGAAGCTATTGTAGAGGTCTGCATGACAGATGATGACAAATCACTTTATGGCAATAAATAGCAATAAATATGGGGAAAAAGAAATATGCTGGAGGACTGAGAGATACGGTGGTTTTCTATGTGTGTAATGTATTGTGAGCGTCAACACTGTAGGCTCTGGAATACAGTCTGACTTCAAATTCTGTCCCCTTAATAATTCTGTAGTAATTTGCTGTGTGACCTTAGCAAATCACTACACCCCACCTCTCTATATTTCAGATTCCTTGTCTATAAAATCAGAATTATATTAGCAATTATCTCCTTAGGCAATTTTAAGGATTAAATGAAATAATGTTTGTTAAATGCTCATTGGAATGCCATATATATAATATAATAGATGCTCACTTAATGTTCACTACTATGATTATTACCATTATTTGTGGTGAGATAAAGTGGTTCAATTTAGGTGATTCTAATTTGGTCTAGATATCATTAAGTAAATATAATATAGTGGACTTGTCATACAATAATTAATTCAACTTTGAATACTTTAAGTTCCACATGTCTAAGCAGATGTGTTTGTGAATCTAAAAGAAAAAAGTATAGACGAAAATATATTTATTGGCAGTTGAGACATGTCCATTGAGCAGATGAGAAGGTTATGGACAGAACCTTGACTCAAGGAATACATGAAATGTTTTGATAAAGCACTGTCAGAAAGGGAAGAGGAGAAAATGGGAGAAAGAAGGGTCACCTATACCAAGTGTAACAGGCATCAAAAGGAAGAAGCCTGATGTTCATTTTGAAAATTAGCAGTATATTGAAAAACTTTACATAGAACAATTCAAAAAGGTTGAGCAGACCTCAGACTGCAGCACTTGAAGGAATGAGTACAAGCCTAAGAGATAGAGATAGTTTATACACATTGTTTGTAGTCTCTAATGTTATTATGAATACATTAAGCAACATGTTTGAAGAACAGAGTTATCATTGGCTCTGGGGATGGTTGACTGCACAAGGTAAAGTCTCAGAATCCTCTCAGATGGACGAGTTCAGCTAGGAATAGGGAGGTCCAGAATTATCCATACCCAACTCCAGGCAGAAAAGCCAAGACAAAGAAGTGTAGGAAATCACCGAGCACACTCTGGTCTTCATTTCCCACTCCTCACCACCTTCCTTACCCTCATCGTGAATGGAAATCTGGGAGTCATGTTGTCTCTCACTGAAATGATGTTTATTTTTCAGCCCACAGGGAACCCAGACTGGTTGGAGGGGACATCCCCTGTTCTGGACGTGTTGAAGTGAAGCATGGCGACTCCTGGGGCTCCGTCTGTGATTCTGACTTCTCTCTGGAAGCTGCCAGTGTGCTATGCAGGGAATTACAGTGTGGCACAGTTGTCTCTATCCTGGGGGGAGCTCACTTTGGAGAGGGAAATGGACAGATCTGGGCTGAAGAATTCCAGTGTGAGGGACATGAGTCCCATCTTTCACTCTGCCCCGTAGCATCCCGCTCAGACGGAACTTGTAGCCACAGCAGGGATGTTGGAGTAGTCTGCTCAAGTAAGACCCAGATAACATCTTTCATCAGTTCCCATACTGTGAAAGGGATAGGGTTAGGGAGTCATAGCTGACTTTTTCTAAAGCCGTGTCTCCTTGCAGGATACATGGAAATTCGCTTGGTGAATGGCAAGACCCCATGTGAAGGCAGAGTGGAGCTCAAAACCCTTGGGGCCTGGGGATCCCTCTGCAACTCTCACTGGGACATAGAAGACGCCCATGTTCTTTGCCAGCAGCTTAAATGTGGAGTTGCCCTTTCTACCCCAAAAGCAGCACGTTTTGGAAAAGGCAATGGTCAGGTCTGGAGGCATATGTTTTACTGCACTGGGACTGAGCAGCACATAGGAGATTGTCCTGTAACTGCTCTGGGTGCTTCGCTATGTCCTTCAGGGCAAGTGGCTTCTGTGATCTGCTCAGGTAAGAGAATGAAGGATAGCCAGTGATGGGTCTTAAGAGCAGGTGTACATAGGGGTGAAGAACAAAAGTGAAAGGCACTGATCCATTTTGAGGGGTCACGAGAAGAATGAATACTAATTCATGCTTCAGAATATTAACCTCGTTTGTCTTTTCAGAGAGTGAGCAAACCTAATTTTGATGGAGTTGTAGTTATCCAGTGCTTATTATGTGCCAAGCCCATCTCAAAGCACCTGATTTATTCCAAACTTGTTGACCGTCCACCTTCCCCTCTCTCTCTAAGCTGTTTGTCCTCACTCATCCATATAACATTCCATCTGACCCCCCAACCTTTTGTATCTTGTATGACTGAATACTTTGGTGTTTGCAGGAAACCAGTCCCAAACGCTGTCCCCATGCAATTCATCGTCTTTGGGCCCAACAAGGCCTACCACTCCAGAAGAAAGTGCTGTGCCCTGCATAGGTGAGACTCTGTGACCAATCTATGAAAATATTAATAACATGGATTCCTCAATCCTTTGGAATGCTTGTTATTAATATTTTCATTTCTCTTTGCAGAGAGTGGTCAACTTCGCCTGGTAAATGGAGGAGGTCGTTGTGCTGGGAGAGTAGAGATCTATCATGATGGCTCTTGGGGCACCATCTGTGATGACAGCTGGGACCTGAGTGATGCCCATGTTGTGTGCAGACAGCTGGGCTGTGGAGAGGCTGTTAATGCCACTGGTTCTGCTTATTTTGGGGAAGGAACAGGGCCCATCTGGCTGGATGAGATGAAATGTAATGGAAAAGAATCCCGCATTTGGCAGTGCCATTCACATGGCTGGGGACAGCAAAATTGCAGGCACAAGGAGGATGCAGGAGTTATCTGTTCAGGTAAGTTGTGCATATAACCTCTGGTCGCAATTACATAGAGAAAGGACTGAGGGAGAGTAGTGAGGGATATTAATCTTAAAGATTTTCTTGAAAAGCAGGCCCAAAAGGAATGAGTGCAGGAGTCAGGATACCAGAAGCTTGAGTTTGATGTGCCAGTGCTACTTCATTGCAACGTGGTGTAATATTGTAAAGGGAAAAGATCAGAAATGGTCTTGTAGATAATGAAGATGACAACAGAGTTAATAATGAAGGTTTTTAATAGATATATTTGGAGCTGGATATTAGATAGCGATCCAGTGGCACCACTTGATAATTACAGTATTAATAAAGAAGTAGATTTAATGGGACAAGAAGAAATACATATGGTGCATCATTCTACAGTAAACAAAGATAATTACCATGCCCAAGCAATTTTTCATGGCAGATAAATGAGATTTACTTGTCATAGAAACAAAAATTAGCATGAGATTATTGCCCTTGCTTTGTACACATGGTGAGTTTTAAAAAACATTCTGAAATTTTAAAATGTACTATTTCATTGGGAGAAACAGTACTATGTATGATTCAGTAACTTAAGGAGTGAAAAACTCTGTGTGCCAGAAGTGATTTATTCCTATTTTAATGACATAAATCTGGTAGAAGACATGCACAGCAAAACTGTGAAGTGTCAGCAAACGAACTATGTCATTTTAAGACATGTACACAAAACATTGATTTTAGTGCCGAAGTGTCTAACAGTTTTCACTATCAAAGACAGTTGCAAAACAACCACCACCGCCAGAGTACTTTTGGGAAAAAAAATCCAAACTATGTAATTGAAAAAGGCTCTAAGCCTTTGAGATCTGGAAAGCCTCTTAGAATCATTGAGGGTAATCTAAAGAAGTCCCTGAGTACAAAACCTAAGACTATAAAACTATAATATATTTGTAGAATACTCTATTTTAATAACATCTATGAAATTATCCAGAAGTTACTAAAGAATTATTAGTAACTGACATATTGTACCTATTTTTAAAGCCATTCTTACATCAAGGTAAAGGGAAGGAGTCTCTAAATCTTCAGGAAAGATGCAAAACTACTAATCCTGTGTTTCACTGCAGAGTTCATGTCTCTGAGACTGACCAGTGAAGCCAGCAGAGAGGCCTGTGCAGGGCGTTTGGAAGTTTTTTACAATGGAGCCTGGGGCAGTGTTGGCAGGAATGGCATGTCTGAAACCACTGTGAGTGTGGTGTGCAGGCAGCTGGGCTGTGCAGACAAAGGGAAAATCAACGCTGCGTCTTTAGACAAGGTAATGCCCATTCCCATGTGGGTGGACAATGTTCAGTGCCCAAAAGGACCTGACACACTGTGGCAGTGCCTGTCATCTCCGTGGGAGCAGAGGCTGGCCAACCCCTCGGAGGAGACCTGGATCACATGTCACAGTGAGTATCCATCGACCCATATGAAAATTCCATTCTGCAGCCCCACTCTCATCTTCTGATAAGGCACATTGGATTTTATTTTTCTATTCTCATACTGGCTTAAGTTGTTCGATCTAATTAAGCAAGGATGAGTAACCTGTGGATAATATCTATTCTACTTGGGTGGTGTAGTTGATTTTATTTAATTTGACCTGTAGATATCCAGGACCAGCGATTATTATTCCAAAGGATATGATACTTCCCATGGTCTGCTGGAAAGATTTTTTCAATTGCTTTCTCTGAGGAGGAGAGAATATGTGATTTAATATTTGACTGTTGAATGGTCTACTTTAGCTTTCCCATTTTTCTTTCAAATATTATCTTGTTACCCTAATATAAGGAGAAAAGCAGTCAGAAAGATCAATCCTGAAGTATTTCTACATTCTACACCTTCTTGAAATGTGAGATTTCTATTAACCTGGCAATTTCCCAAGATCTTGTCTACTTGAAAGAAACTGACATCACATATTTATAATGTTAACTTTAATCATTTAACATTTACTGAGTCACACCATGTATCTTACGTGCAGGATGAAATACACCTAGTTTGCTGAAATGACAAGTCCTCTCATAAAAGCTAAATCTTGTAAAAATCGAAATTTAAAAATGCACATTCAGTAACATTTTAAATCATGTTTTTTTTTAAGTTTCAAATCTCTCTTTTCCCCTTGAACTCTTGGAGGCTTTTAGAAACCTTAGAAATAGCCTACATGTCTCTGATTTTTCAGACAAGATAAGGCTTCAAGAAGGACCTACTTCGTGTTCCGGGCGTGTGGAGATCTGGTATGGAGGCTCCTGGGGGACGGTGTGTGATGACTCCTGGGACCTGGACGATGCTCACGTGGTGTGTCAACAACTTGGCTGTGGTCCAGCTTTGAAAGCATTCAAAGAAGCAGAGTTTGGTCAGGGGACTGGACCCATATGGCTCAATGAAGTCAAGTGCAAAGGGAATGAGTCTTCCTTGTGGGATTGTCCTGCCAGACGCTGGGGCCACAGTGAATGTGGGCACAAGGAAGACGCTGCAGTGAATTGTACAAGTAAGTGCCAGAAGCCTGGATTGAGCTTGTAATCTCTGGCAGCAAAGAGGGGTTGGGCAGTGATGTGTGTTGTGTAAGAACCGGACTTATCAACACGGGGATCTGGTGGGGATTCTCATTAGAAAAGCATAATGTCTCTACTGAAAGAATGATGAAAACAATTGTTAAATATTGGCCTTCACCGAGGAGAAGCATACGACCTATAGCCATTGTGCAGAGAAAAAAAGACTAGAGGACTCTAGTTTTAGGTGGGAAAGAGTTATTTCCTTGGTTGAGAAGCAGTAAGGGTTCAGACAAGGAAATAAAAATGTTTGTTCTATATATCACTCAAAGAATTAAGCCTCTTTCTATATTTTCTCCTACAGATATTTCAGAGCACAGAAACCCACAAAAGGCCACAACAGGTATATTATGGAGTTTATGATCATGGGACCAATTATCTGCATATGTAGAATTTTTGTTGTTGTTTAGAAATTTTAGGTCAGAAGAGGTTCTGTGGATTTGATATTTACCATAGGGATCCTGTATTTGACCTAAGAGAGAGTCAGTGACTACGGACCTTGGTATTTTCGATAAGACATAATCCTATCTCTTGATATTTACTTAGGTCGCTCATCCCGTCAGTCATCCCTTATTGCAGTCGGGATCCTTGGGGTTGTTCTGTTGATCATTTTCATCGCATTATTCTTCTTGACTCGAAAGCGAAGACTAAGACAGCGGCTTGCAGGTTTGAGTCAAATTAGGGTTTATCTAATATGTCTACAGGATAAGGAAGTTCTTGGGAAGAAAAAAATATTAGACTCAAGTCTAATGGCCAGAAAGATGGAATCTAAAAGAGGTTTGAGCAGTTTCTCAAAATAGAGGGAAGGGTCAGACATGGTGGCTCACACCTGTAATTTCAGCACTTTGGGAGGCCAAGGCAGGAGGATCACTTGAGTCCAGGAGTTCAAGAGCAGCCTCAGCAACACAGGGAGCCCTATTTCTATGGATTTTTTTTTTCTTTTTTTAAATAGAGGGAATACGATTTCTGAGAAGAAACAGGGCTTTAGGTTGCATTGATGATTCTTGTCCTCTATCTACATGCTTAATTAGAGCATTATAGAATTGAAAGTTCAGAATGAATATTTTATATATTGTTTAGGATGACTTTTTGCCTCAACATTTATTTTCTCTTACTATAATCAATTGCCTTATTAGAAATTTTACTGTTCTGTTGAGCAATGTGTTAGGCTCTGAAGATACAGACATGGGCAATAAATCTTGGTGGAACTTCAAGTCTAGTGGAAGAGACATATACGTAAACAAATATACTACAATGTAGCCATTATACTTATACATTAATAGGAATAAGGAACAAAAGTGGCACAGAGAAGGGAATAATTAACTGAAAGGGGAGGGGGGTTACTGGAGGCTTCAAAGAGGCTTGGGGACAAATTTTCAACATAGAGGCTCAGAGAATTGGGTGAGGAACATTCTAGAAAAGAAGATGTACAAGTGTAGAGAAGCATAAAGGATGAAGCATTTCTTTTATTTTTTCTTTTTTCTGTGCGGCGGAGGGACTAAAAGTTGAGTGCAAGGAGAGAGGCTGCTAAGTCTGAAGAAGAGAAAAGGCACAAATTATGAAGTTCTTATGTTTCACAGAAAGCTTCACAGTCATTAAAGAGTATTATGTAGGGGGGTGAAATGGTCAGAGGTCTTTTAGGAAGACCTTTTGGCAACAGGATGTATGAAGGATTCAAGGAAAACCACATGACTGACAGGGATGGCGTTTTCTAACAGTTGAGGTGAAAAATGAAAAGTACTAAAACTACAGTGAGAATGGAGGGGAGAGAAAAGACTTTTGGAGAGACTTAAGAAAAGCTCCAGTGAGTTACGGAAGACTGCTGGCTTACCTGGGGAAAAAAAGTGGGCTGTTACATTACTACAATGGCAGTGGGGAAGATTTAGCCTTGTGCCTATTTCATTTGAGTGTGTGGCATTATAAGGGAAGAGCGTGGTGGTAGAATGGGGTAGAAACAATAGCATGGATAAAGACGAGGTATGTTTGCAGCGCTGGGAAAAAGCACACATACAGGAAAGAAAATTTTATTATGATGGCTGATCTCTAACCTAGGATCTCTGTTGTCAGTTTCCTCAAGAGGAGAGAATGTTGTCCACCAAATTCAATACCGGGAGATGAATTCTTGCCTGAATGCAGATGATCTGGACCTAATAAATTCCTCAGGTCTGTAGGTTCTTGGAGGATCTATTGCCCTGGGGTTCAGACCAGTGGCCTCAGTTGAGGCCTAGACATTTTACTTTGATAAACAGTTTGAAAAATCTAAAAATATAGTAAGAAGCTTAGAGGCATATAAGGGACAAGAATGACTGAAAATTATTCTTAGTGAACATTAAAATTGCAATCATAGGGAGGCCTTTAGCTTAAGAGGCCTGTGATTATTCCTGATAGAGGTATGCAAAAAACCATGGAGCAGAATATTCTGACTTGGTCCTCATTTTATTAAAAAGGATATTAGTGTATATTAATCTTACAAAAGACTGTTATAAGTCTGACAGTTTAACTTTTATCTTTAAATAAATTTTGTTGTGTATATTTAAAGTATCCAACAAAATTTTATGGGACATATATAGATAGTAAAAAGCTTACTAAAGCAAAGCAAATTAACACATCCATCATCTGACATAGTTACTTTTCTGTGTGTTATTCTGTGGCAAGAGCAGCTAAAACCTCCTCACTTACCACGAATCCTATATAAAGTACAATTTTATTACCTATAATCCTCATGTGGTACATTAGACCTCTAGACTGTTCATCCTACATATCTGCTAGTTTGTATCCTCTGACCTATGTATGTCTTTCACAGTTTCTTCCATTCCCGTTTCTTATTACTTTTTTCTATAGCTTGGTATCTATTAGATTGTCCCTAAAAGTCTAAAAGCTTAAACTTTCCATATCTTTATTGCATGAGAAACCATCAAAATCCACAGGATGAGCCTTATTTTTTATCACATCATGCTGCTTTGTCCTTGAACTTCTATTTAGCATGGATGCACTAATTATGCCTCTGGGCAGCATAAATTTACTGAGTTGGAAGAAATCTCCAAAAACCCATTGTCTTTACTCCATGAAGGGTCCCTGACCTTCTGAGAGGGCGCTTCCTCACTTCTTCAATCCAAAGAATTATTCATCTGCTACTGTGTCAGGGATCATATTTAAGGAATAGGAAAGACTTTATCTTGCCTCTAAATCACACATACTTGTGGGTAGTGTTTTTAGTTGCTCAAAGAGGCTCACAGTTACTTGAGGAGAGGTCTGGTTTATTTCCCAGTAATTATTTTCTTCCTTTCAGAAAATTCCAATGAGTCAGCTGATTTCAATGCTGCTGAACTAATTTCTGTGTCTAAATTTCTTCCTATTTCTGGAATGAAAAAGAAGGCCATTCTGAGGCACACTGAAAAGGAAAATGGGAATTTATGACCCAGTGAGGTGAGTGATGAAAATTTATTAGTCATTGTTCAAAACAGCTATATTTCTTTTGAGAACTGAGAGCTCCTCTGGCATTAGAAAGAAAGAATGTATGTATACATATTTTATATGCTTACTGCATATGTTTGTATATGTATATATCTATATTGAGAATATGTAAAAGCTTATTTAAATATGACTAATTCATCTCTTAATTATAGATACACACATATATAGTAAGCAATAATAACACATCCATAGAGCTAAGGAGAAACTGAGTAAAGAAATATAAATAAATCTTTTGAAGATTACAAGTATCATTTATGGAAAAGGATAAGACATACTATTCATCTGCATTGTATAATACATGCTATGGCAATGACTGTTCAAGACTCTACAAGAATACAGAAAGATTGCCTAAGAAAATTTGGGGTTGTTGTAAGATGATGTGATATTTAAGGTAAACTTTAAAAGTGACTGAAAAATAGACAATTTCAAAGAAAGGACACAGTATGTGCAAACTAGAGGCAGAAAAAAGAACCATGCCTTTAGGGAACTATAAGAAGTTTTTTATTCAAGAACATATATTAAACATATTTATGGTAACAAGTAGTACCTTGAGCACTCAAGAGACAGAGATAGAAGATACTATTGGCAAAGACATGATTGTTTAATAAAAGATATCACAGTCTACAGGTGGTAATATGAAGAGGTCATGTGGAGAGAATAGGTGGTGAGAATCTAAGCTGAAAAGGCTGCACAGAGCCTATAATGAATGGTCTTACCTGCTATATTTTATGTTCATATTTCATTTTGGGGTCTGTTGAGGAGGTGGTGAAGAACTTTGAAAGTTTCAGATGAGTCAAGATGATTAGAATTGCATTTTACAACTTGCTTTCATGAGAAAAACATAAAAGAGAAAAAATTTAAAATGTGAACAAGATGTATAGTTAAGCTATACATCAAAAGAAAAAGATTGTGAAATGAGTTACTGGATACATTTTCTGTTTTTAAAATGACAATTTGGGGACAACTACATCTAGAAATGAAATGTAGAAATAGTATTTCTTATAGAAATATTATTTATGGCATATAAGAAATATAGATGAGACAAAGGATAAGAGTTGGAACTCAAAGTATGCAAAATGTAAATTGTGAACATCTATAAAATGCAGAGCTAATTTTACATACTACATAAACACACACGTATACATGGAGTTCTTATAAATTGTACAGAGCACAAAAGGTTAATATATGTGAATGTAAATTGTGTGTATGTATGTGTATGTGTAACATCCAATGGATAATTGGGCAAAGCTAAGAAAAGACAATTTGCACAAAATGAATTTCAAATGACAGATATTTTTAAGTGTCTGGAGGACTGAAATTTTAATTAACAATGAGGTATCACTTTATACAAATCAGACTAACAAAAATATAAAATACCATTAATATTGGTGGGAATATAGAGAAAAAGGTGATTTCAAGCACTGCTGTTGGAAGTGTGAGATATGGTAACCTTTGGAGAAAGCAATCTGGCAAGAAAGGGAGAGTTGAAAGCAGGGAAATAGGAGATATGGCTTGGCAGGTCCCAACCCTACAAAGTCCAGAAACCTGAAGCCCTCTTGCTAGAGTTTTGCAGCCAGCACATCAGTTTGAACTCCAATCGGGAAGATGGAGCTCGGTGGGAGGAATGACTCCCGCCATTGGGAAGGCGGCTCTAACCTCACCAGTGTAAGCAAAACCCAGAGGAAGACTACCCAGCAGCTGGGCTGAGCCCCAGTTAGCCCAGCAGGCCTCTGCAGACAGCCTCATCAAATGGCTTCCAGACAACTGCATAACCAAAAAACCGCCTCATACAGGAAAAGTCATTTTCAAAGCTTCACAGATCCTTTGACTCAACAATTCTATCCCTGAGAATTTCTTCCAATACCAATAAAGTCACTAGTATGTAATGACAAATACACAAATATTCCTTTTTGGAACGTTGTTGATAGTGGCAAAAAACTAGAAACAAAGTGATTGCTGATTGATGGAGTAGTGGCTGGAAAAATTATGATTTATCCAATCAAAAAAGGAAAAATCACCTATAAAGTATGACAACATCATTCTATTTATATGTTGACTATAATTAAATATAATGTTTACATCTATAAAATTATGCATTTATATGTGCATAAAGAAGCTAAATATTCTAGCAGTGTTGTAAAATGAGAACTCTGAATAAGTTAAGTTTTGATTTATAATCCGAAGCATATGAATGTTTTCTGATGTGATAAATAATAATCGAACTACTTTTTCCTTAAAGAGTAATCACTACTTAATAACTGCTTCAGAATCACATGAAGGCGATTTTGAAAATAATGTTTCTTTTTTAAAAAAGTTTTACTTTAAGTTATGGGATACATGTGCAGAACATGCAGGTTTGTTTCATGTGGTTCGCTGCTCCTATCAATACATCACCTAGGTTTTAAGCCCCACATGCATTAGGTATTTGTCCTAATGCGCTCCCTCCCTTTACCACCCACCCCCTCACAGGGCCTGGTGTGTGATGTTCCCTTCCCTGTGTCTATGTGTTTTCATTGTTCAACTCCCACTTATGAGTAAGAATATGCAGTGTTTGGTTTTCTGTTCTTGTGTTAGTTTGCTGAGAATGATGGTTTCCAGCTTCATCCATCTTCCTTCAAAGGACATGAACTCATCCTTTTTTATGGCTGCATAATATTCCATGGTGTATATGTGCCAGATTTTCTTTATCCAGTCTATGTTTGATGGGCATTTAAGTTGGTTCCATGTCTTTGCTATTGTAAATAGTGCTGCAATAAACATATGTGTGCATGTGTCTTTATCATAGAATTATTTATAATTCTTTGGGTATATACCCAGTAATGGGATTGCCAGGCCAAATGGCATTTTTGGTTCTAGATCTTTGAGGAATTGCTATGTTGTCTTCCACAATGGCTGAACTAACTTACACTGCCACCAATGGCGTAAAAGCATTCCTATTTCTCCACATCCTCTTCAGCATCTGTTGTTTCCTGACTCTTTAATGATCGCCATTCTAACTAGCGTGAGATGGTATCTCATTGTGGTTTTGATATGCATTTCTCTAATGACCAGTGATGATGAGCTTTTTTTCATGTTTGTTGGCTGCATAGATGTCTTCTTTTGAGAAGTGTCTGTTCATATTCCCACTTTGTGATGGGATTGCTTTTTTCTTATAAATTTGTTTAAGTTCCTTGTAGATTCTGGATGTTAGACTTGTCAGATGCATAGATTGCAAAAATTTTCTTCCATTCTGTAGGTTACCTGGTCACTCTGATGATAGTTTCTTTTGCTGTGTAGAAGCTCTTTAGATTAATTAGGTCCCATTTGTCAGATGTTGCTTTTGTTGCAATTGCTTTCAGTGTTTTAGTCTTGAATTCTTTGCCCATGCCTATGTACTGAATGGTATTGTCTAGGTTTTCTTCTAGCATTTTTGTGGTTTTAGGTGTTATCTTTAAATCTTTAATGCATCTTGAGTTAAGGGGTCCAGTTTGTTTTCTGTATATGGCTAGCCAATTTTCCCAGCACCATTTATTAAATAGGGAATCTTTTCCCCATTGTTTGTTTTTGTCAGGTTTGTTGAAGACCAGATGGTTGTAGATGTGTGGTGTTATTTCTGAGGCCCCCGTTCTGTTCCATTGGTCTATATCTGTCTAAGTACCAATACCATGCTGTTTTGGTTACTGTAGCCTTGTAGTATAGTTTGAAGTCAGGTAGGGTGATGCCTCCAGCTTTGTACTTTTTGCTTAGGATCATCTTGGCTATACAGTCTCTTTTTTCATTCCATATGAAATTTAAAGTGTTTTTTTCTAATTCTATGAAGAAAGTCAGTGGTAGCTTGATGGGGATAGCATTGAATCTATAAATAATTTTGGGCACAATGGCCATTTTAACAATATGGACTCTTTAACTATAAGCATGGAATGTTTTTTCATTTGTTTGTGTCTTCATTTATTTCCTTGAACACTGGTTTGTAGTTCTCCTTGAAGAGGTCCTTTATATCCCTTGTAAGTTGTATTCCTAGCTATATTATTCTCTTTGTAGCAATTGTGAATGGGAGTTCACTCATAATTTGATTCTCTGCTTGTCTATTATTGGTATACAGAAATGCTTGTGATTTCTGCACATTGATTTTGTATCCTGAGACTTTGTTAAAGTTTCTTATCAGCTTAAGGAGATTTTGGGCTGAGACAATGGGGTTTTCTAAATATACAAGCATGTCATTCATAAACAGAGATAATTTGAGTTCCTCTTTTTCTATTTGAATACCCTTTATTTCCTTCTCTTGCCTGATTGCCCTGGCCAAAACTTCCAATATACTCTTGAATAGGAGTGGTGAGAGAGGGCATCCTTGTCTTGTGCTGGTTTTCAAAAGGAATGCTTCCAGCTTTTGCCCATTCAGTATGATATTGACCATGAGTTTGTCATAAATAGCTTTTATTATTTTGAGATATGTTCCATCAATACCTAGTTTATTGAGAGTTTTTAGCATGAAAAGGTGTTGAATTTTATCGAAGGCCTTTTCTGCATCTATTGAGATAATCATGTCTTTTTGGTCTGTGGTTCTGTTTATATGATAGATTACATTTATTGATTTTCATATTTTGAACCAGCCTTGCATTCCAGGGATGAAACCGACTTGATCATGGTAGATAAGCTTTTTGATGTACTGCTGGATTCAGTTTGCAAGTATTTTATTAAGGATTTTCCCATCAATGTTCATTAGAGATATTGGCCTGAAATTTCCTTTTTGTGTGTGTGTCTCTTCCAGGTTTTGGTATCGGGATGATGCTGGCCTCACAACATGAGTCAGGGAGGAGTCCCTCCCTTTCTAATTTGGAAATAGTTTCAGAAGGAATAGTATTAGCTTTTCTTTGTACCTCTGGCAAAATTCGGCTGTGAATTCATCTGGTCCTGGGCTTTTTTGTTGTTTGTTTCGGATGGTAGGCTATTAATTACTTCCTCAATTTCATAACTTGTTACTGTTCTATTCAGAGATTCAACTTCTTCCTGGTTTAGTCTTGGGAGGGTGTATGTGTTGAGGAATTTATCTATTTCTTCTAGATTTTCTAGCTTATTTGTGTAGATGTATTTATAGTATTCTCTGATGGTAGTTTGTAATTCTGTGGGATCAGTGGTGATATCCCCTTTATCAATTTTTATTGCATCTATTTGATTGTTCTCTCTTCTATTCTTTATTAGTCTGGCTAGCAGTCTATTTCATCTTTTCAAAAAACCAGCTCCTGGATTGATTGATTTTTTTGAAGGGTTTTTTTCTGTCTCTATCTCCTTCAGTTCGGCTGACCTTAGTTATTTCTTGTCTTCTGTTAGCTTTTGAATTTGTTTGCTCTTGCTTCTCTAGTTCTCCTAATTGTGATGTTAGGATGTTGATTTTAGATATTTCTTGCTGTCTGATGTGTGCATTTAGTGCTATAAATTTCCCTCTTAACACTGGTTTAGCTGTTTCCCAGAGATTCTGGTATGTTGTGTCTTTGTTCTTATTGGTTTCAAAGAATTTCATTATTTCTGCCTTATTTTTGTTATTTACCCAGTAGTCATTCAGGAGCACGTTGTTCAGTTTCCATGTAATTGTGTGGTTTTGAGTGAGTTTCTTTTTTTTCCTTTGTGTGTGTGTGTGTGTGTGTGTGTGTGTGTGTGTGTGTGTGTGTGTATGTGTTCTGTTGTTGTTGAGTGAGTTTCTTAATCTTGAGTTCTAATTTGATGGCACGGTGGTCTGAGAGACTGTTATGCTTTCCATTCTTTCGCATTTGCTGAGGAGTGTTTTACGTCCAATTATAAGGTTGATTTTAGAAAAAGTGCTATGTGGTGCTGAGAAGAATGTATATTCTGTTGATTTGGGGTGAAGAGTTTTGTAGATGTCTATTAGGTCCATTTGGTCCAGAGCTGAGTTCAAGTCCTGAATATCCTTGTTAATTTTCTGCCTCATTGATCCATCTGATATTGACAATGGGGTATTGAAGTTTTCCACTATTATTGTGTGGTAGTCTAAGTCTTTTTGTAGGTCTCTAAGATCTTGTTTTATGAAGCTCAGTGATCCTGTATTGGGTGCATATATATTGAGGATAGTTATCTCTTCTTGTTGCACTGATCCCTTTACCATTATGTAATGCCCTTCTTTGTCTTTTTTCAACTTTGTTGATTTAAAGTCTGTTTTATCAGAGACTAGGATTGCAACCTCGGTTTTTTTTTTTTGCTTTCCATTTGCTTGTTAAATCTCCCTCCGTTCATTTTGAGCCTATGTGTGTTTTTGCACACGATGTGGGTCTCCTGAATACAGCACACTGATGAGTCTTGACTCTTTGTCCAATTTGTCAGTCTGTATCTTTTAATTGGGGGCATGTGGCCCATTTACATTTAAAGTTAATATTGTTATGTGTGAATTTGATCCTGTCATCAAGATGCTAGCTGGTTATTTTGCACATTAGTTCATGCAGTTTCATCATAGTGTCATTGGCCTTTATATTTTGGTTTGTTTTTGCAGTGACTGGTACTGGTTTTTCCTTTCCATATTTAGTGCTTCCTTCAGGAGCTCTTGTAAGGCAGGCCTGGTGGTGACAAAATCCCTCAGCATTTGCTTGTCTGTACAGGATCTTATTTCTCCTTTGCTTATGAAGCTTAGTTTGGCTGGATATGAAACTGGATTGAAAATTTTTTTCTTTGAGAATGTTAAATATTGGCCCCCACTCTCATCTGGCTTGTATGATGTCTGCAGAAAGACTTGCTGTTCGTCTAATGGCCTTCCCTTTGTAGGTAACCTGACCTTTCTCTCTGGCTGCCCTTAACATTTTTTCCTTCATTTCAACCTTGGTGATGATTATGGGTCTTGGGGTTGCTCTTGTTGAGGAGTATCTTTGTGGTGTTCTCTGTATTTCCTGAATTTGAATGTTGGCCTGTCTTGCTAGTTTGGAGAAAGTCTTCTGGATGATATCCTGAGTGTATTTTCCAATTTCGTTCTATTCTCCTTGTCACTTTTACGTACTCCAATCAATCATAGGTTTAGTCTTTTCACATAGTCCCACATTTCTTGGAGGCTTTGTTTGTTTTTATTCTTTTTTCTCTTATCTTGTCTTCATGCCTTTTTTCAGTAAGTTGTTCTTCAATCTCTAATATTCTTTCTTTCACTTGATTGATTCGGCTATTGATACTTGTGTATGATTCAGAAAGTTCTCATGCTGTGTTGTTCAGCTCCATCAGGTCATTTAGTTTCTTCTATAAACTGGTTATTCTAGTTAGCAGTTCCTGTAACCTTTTTCAAAGTTCTTAGCTTCCTTGCATTGGGTTAGAACATGCTCCTTTAGCTCGGAGGAGTTTGTTATTACACATTTTCTGAAGCCTACTTCTGTCAGTTCATCAAACTCATTTTCTGCACAGTTTTGTGCCCTTGCTGGAGAGGAGTTGTGATCATTTGGAAGAAGAGCCATTCTGGTTTTTGGAATTTTCAGCACTTATGCACTGTTTTATTCTGTCTTCATGGATTTATCTACCTTTGATGTTTGAGGTTATGACCTTTGGTTGGGGTTTTTGTGTGGCATTCCTTTTTGTTGATGTTGATGTTATTGCTTTCTGTTTGTTAGTTTTCCTTCTAACAGGCCTCTCTGAGCAGGTCTGCTGCAGTTTGCTGCTGGTCCACTCCAGACTCTATTTGCCTAGGTATCACCAGTGGAGGCTGCAGAACAGCAAAGATTTCTGCCTGTTCCTTCCTGTGGAAGCTTTGTCCCAGAGGGGTACTGGCCTGATGCCAGCCAGAGCTCTACTATATGAGGTGTCTGTTAATCCCTGTTGGGAGGTCTCTCCCAGTCTGGAGGCATGGGGGTCAGGGATCCACTTGAGGAGGCAGTCTGTCCCTAGCAGAGCTCCAGCGCTGTGCTGGGAGAATTCTCTGTCAGGACCCCCTGCTCTTCTCAGAGCCAGCAGACGGGAACATTTAAGTTTGCTGAAGCTGCACCCATAGCTACCCCTTCCCTCAGGTTCTCTGTCCCAGGGTGATGGGAGTTTTATCTATAACCTTCTGACTGGGGCTAATGCCTTTCTTTCAGAGATGCCCTGCCCAGTGAAGAGGAATCTAGAGAGGCAGTCTGGCCACAGCCGCTTTGCCGTGCTGTGGTGAGGTCTGCCCAGACTGAACTTCCTGGCCTCCCTTGGCACTGTCAGGCAAAAACCGCCTATTCAAGTCTCAGTAATGGCAGACATCCCTCTCCCACCAAGCTTGATTGTCCAAGGTTGACTTCAGATGGCTGTGCTAGCAGAGTTTCAAGCCAGTGGCTCATAGCTTGCTGTGCTCAGTGGGAGTGGGACCCACTGAGTAAGACCACTTGGCTCCCTGGTTTTAGCCCCCTTTACAGGGGAGTGAATGGTTCTGTCTCCCTAGGGTTCCAGGCGCCACTCAGTTGGAAATGCAGAAATCACCCACCTTTTGCTTTGATCTCACTGGGAGCTGCAGACTGGAGCTGTTTCTATTCAGCCATCTTGCCAGCTCCTAAAAATGACATTTGTTAATTCCTCTGTATTTCCATGGAATAAAAGTAATTCTTATGCACATGGAAGTTAAAAAAAATAGCATTTAAGGTTTCTTATCAGGAAAGCAGTATAATTTTTAACATAAGTGAGTCTGTCTCTGTGTTATAATGTAATGAATTCTTATATGTATATGAAGAGGAAAATGACATTTTTCTATTTATGGTTTTAGTTCAGCCTTGAAGATACCTTGATGAAGACCTGGACTATTGAATGGAGCAGAAATTCACCTCCCTCACTATTACAGTTGCATTTCTATGGAGTTCTTCTTCTCCTAGTATTCCTAAGACTGCTGCTGAAGTTATGAAAGTTAAATTTGTGAATGTGACTACTTAACGGTGTATATGAGACTTTCAAGGGAATTAAATAAATAATTAAGAATATTACTGATTTGAGTATGTGTTAACTATTTTTTCTAGATTCTGTTAATTTCTAAATGGGCTTCCTAATTTTTTCTAGAGTTTCCTAAGTATATTATAATGTCTTTTATTTGACAGTGTTTCAATTTGCATATATAGTACTATGTATTTTTTCTTATTTGGTTTGAATAATGTAAAACCCAAAACTTAAAAAAAAAAAACCCTGGAAGACAACCTAGGCAATACAATCTGGGACATGGGCAGGGCAAAGGTTTTATGATGAAGAAGCCAAAAGCAATTGCAACACAAACAAAAGTTGACAAATTGGATCTAACTAAAGAGCTTCTTCACAGCAAAATAAACTATCAAGACAGTAAGCAGACAACCTACAGAATGGGAGAAGATGTTTGCAAACTATGCATCTAACAAAGGTGTAATATCCAGCCTCTGTAAGAAACTTAAATTTACAAGAAGAAAACAACCTCATTAAAGAATGGTCAAGGGACAAGAACAAACACTTCTCAAGAGAAGACATACATGCAGCCAACATGCATATGAAAAAAACTCGGCATCACTAATTGTTAGAGAAATGCAAATTAAAACCACAATGAGATACTATATCACACCAGTCAAAATGATTATTAAAAAGTCAAAAAAATAACAGATACTGGCAAGGTTTTGGAGAGAAAAGAATGCTGTTGGTGAGAGTGTAAATTAGTTCAACCATTGTGGAAGACAATGTGGTGATTCCTCAAAGACCTTAAAGACAGAAATACCATTTGACTCAGCAATGCCATTACTTTGTATATACCCAAGGAATGTAAGTCATTCTGTTATAAAGACACATGCACATGTGTGTTCACTGCAACACTATTCCCAATAGCAAAGACATGGAATCAACCTCAATGCACATGAATGGAAGACTGGATAAAGAAAGTGTAATATATATACACCAAGGAATTCTATGCAGTGAGACTACGTCCTTTGCAGGAACAGGGATGGAGCTGGAGGTCATTATTCTTAGCAAACTAAGGCAGGAACAGAAAACCAAATGCCACATGTTCTCACTTATAAGTGGGAGCTAAATGATGAGAACACATGGATACATAGAGGGGACAAAACATACTGGGTTTTTTGGAAGGTGGAAGGTGGAAGGTGGAAGGAAGGAGAAGATCAGGAAAAATAACTAATGGGTACTAGGTTTAATAACTGGGTGATGAAATAAGCTGTACAATAACCCCCCAGGACACAGGTTTATCAGTGTAACAAACCTGCACATGTAACCCTAAACTTAAAAGCTAAACAAAAAGAGAATTCAAAGGAGATTGAGTGTTGTTACCTAAATCTGTGGTCATGGCAGCCTCTCAGCACGAGGGGGCACCATAAGCCCCAGAATGCTATATTTTTTTTTTTTTTTTTTTTTTTCCGAGAGGGAGCCTCACTCTGTTTCCCAGGCTGGAGTGCAATGGCGCAATCTCAGCTCACTGCAACCTCCGCCTCCCGGGTTTAAGCGATTCTCCTGCCTCAGCCTCTCGAGTACCTGGGATTATAGGTGTGCACCACCATGCCGGGCTAATTTTTGTGTTTTTAGTGGAGACAGGCCTTCACCATGTTGGTCAGGCTGGTCTTGAACTCCTGACCTCAGGTGATCTGCCTGCCTCGGCCTCCCAAAGTGCTAGGATTACAGGAGTAAGTCACCACGTCCAGCCAGAACGCTACAATTTTTGCAGACTCAGATACACGGCCTTGGTGGACTTAGGGAAGATAAAAGAGAATTCCCTGCGTTCCCAGGTGAAGTCTCTTGCTTGCTCTCTTCCTTCAGTTTCTCCCAAGCAGGAGTCTCTTTCTATGCTGGACTGCCTGGAGATGTGAGAGGTATCATTCAGGCACTCTCATGGCCACCACAGCTGACATCACACTGAGTCACACCTGAGGCCAATGGCCTCCTAGACCAACACAGTACCTGGGCTCACCCAAGGTCTGCAGACCCTACTACCTGGCTACCACTGATGTTTACTTAAGACCCAAAGCTACTTTAGTCAGCAGGTGGGGAATTCCGCTATGGCTGGGTCTGTCCCATCAGAACAGTGGATTCCTTTTTGGCATGGGTGGGCCTAGAAATGCTATTCAGGAGGAAAGGCTTGGAAGTGAGGTCCTCAAGAATCTGCCTAGTGCTTTATTTTACTGTGGCTCAACAGGTACCTGAGTTGCCAAAGTACTCCATATTGCTCGTCTTCTTTCTGCAAGTGGAAGGGATCTCTCCACGTACTCCTCTGTCTGGAGTTGAGTTGAGAGGCGATGTAGGCATTCCCATGGCCACGGCAGCTGGTGTCACATTGGGTCATAATCCAAGCCCACTGCCTCCAAGACCAGTGCAGCACCAAGGTTTGCCCAAAGACTGCAGTCACTGTGGGCTAACTGCCGCTTGAATTTATTAGGGGCCCCAGGCCATTGTAGTCAGCCTGTGGTGAAGCTGGCTAGAACTCAGTTTCCTTCCTTTGGGATGAAGGAGTCCCCTCTGGTCCAGTGCTGGTCTAAATGGGCACTGGCAGAACGCTCCCTAATGTTGAGTTCGACTGTGACAGGATGGCACTGAGCTCCAATGCAAAGTCTCACACTCACTTCACGCTCCTTCCCCCAAATACACAGATTCTCCCTCCGTGCTGTGTTGCCTGAGGCTGGGAGTAGGCAGTGTAGACAATGCACGACTGTCCTTCCTACCTTCTTCAGCGTCTCTTTCTTTGTTTTTATATTAAAACCAGGTACCATAATCTCTCACCTGTTTGTTCTGTTTGTTGTGTTTGGGCATATTTCCACTTCCAACCATTAAAGGCTTTAATCCATTTTGAGTTTATTTTTGTATATGGTGTTAGATAAGGGTCACATTTCATTATTCTCGTGGATATACAGGTTCCCCAACAGTATTTAATACAGAGACTATTCTTTCTCCATTGTGTGTTCTTGGCATATTTATAAAAAGTGAATTGACCTCAATGAATGGATTTATTTCTTGTCTCTCTATCCTGTTCCTCTGACCAACGTGTCTGTTTTTATGCCAGAACCACTCTGTTTTAATTACTATAGCTTTGTGATCAATTCTGAAGTCAGGTACTATGATACGTTTAGCTTTTATATTTTTGCTCATGATTGCTTTGGCTACTGGAGGTCTTTTGTGGTTCCATTCAAATTTTATAATTGTTTCTATTTCTGTGAAATTTTGATGGGATCGCATTGAGTCTGAAGATTGCTCTGGGTAATATGGATACTTTAACAATATTAATTCTTCCAACCCATGAACACTTGATAGCTCTGCATTTATTTATGTGGACTACAATTTTTCATCAATGTTATTGTTTTCCATATACAGATTTTTCACCTCCTTGATTAAAGTTACTCTTCATTATTTTGTTTATGGCCTTGTGAATGGGGTTGGTTTCTTAATTTCTTTTTCAAGTAGTTTGTTGTTTGTGCTGAGAAATGTTACTGAGTTTTGCATGCTAATTTTGTACCCTACAAGGTGACTGAATTTATCAGTTTGAATAGTTTTTCGGTGGACTTTTTTTTGTTTTGTTTTGTTTTTTTGAGACAGGTTGTCACCCAGGCTGGAGTGTAGTGGTGCAATCTCAGCTCACTGCAACCTCCGCCTCCCAGGCTCAAGCGATTCTCATGCCTCAGCCTCTTGAGTAGCTGGGATTATAGGCATGTGCCACCAAACCCAGCTAATTTTTGTAATTTTAGTAGAAATGGTTTCGTCGTGTTGCCCGGGCTGGTTTTGAACTCCTGGCCTCAAGTGATCCTCCTGTCTTGGCCTCCCAAAGTGCTGAGATTATAGGTGTGAGCCACTACGCCTGGCCCTTTTAGGATGTTCTGTATGTTAGAGAATGTCATCAGCAAATAGAAACAGGTTTACTTCTTTTTCTATTTGGATGCTATTTATTTCTCTTGCCTCATTGCTCTGGCTAGACTTCCACAACTATCTTCAATTAAGTGGTGAGAGTGGGCATTCTTGTATTCCCGATCTTAGAGGAAAAACTTTCAACTTCTTACCATTGAAAACATCATGATGTTATATGTAGGTTTTCATATGTGTTCTTTATTGTGTTGAAGTACATTTTTCTATATCTAATTTACTAATAGTTCTTCTCATGAAAATATATTAGATTTTGTCCAGTGTTTTCACTGCACATGTTGAGATGATCATATAGTTTTTGTCTTTCATTCTGTTATTATTATGTATCACATTTGATAACTTGAATATGTTCAACCATCCTTGCATCCCAGGGATAAACCACCCTTAATCATGGTGAATGATCCTATTAATGTGTTGTTGTATTCAATGTGCTAGTATTTTGTTGAAGATATTTACATCTATGTTCATCAGGGATATTGGCTTGTAATTTTCTTTTCTTGTAGTTTTTTCTTTTTTTTTTTTTGGCTTTGCATCAGTGTAATGCTGACATTGCAAAATGAGTTTGAAAATTTTCCCTCCACTTCCACTTTTTGGAAGAGTTTGAAGAGAACTGTGTTAGTTTTCTTCTTCTTTAAATGTTTGATAGTATTTCACCATGAAGCCCTCTGGTTCCAGAATTTTCATTGAGAGAAGATATTTTATTATTGATTGAATTTTTTTACTCATTATTAGTCTGTTCAGTTATTCTATTTCTTCTTGATTCAGCCTTTATTGGTTGCACATTTCTAGGAATGCATTCATTTCTTCTAAGTTGTTCCATTTTTTGGTATGTAATTGGTTATAGTAGTATCTTATGGTCCCTAGTATTTATGGGACATCAGTTTTAATGTCTCCTTTTTCATACCTAATTTAATTTGAGTTCTTGCTTTTCTTAGTCTAGGTAAATGTTTGTCAATGTTTATTTTTTAAAAACAAACAGTTTTTTCAATCTTTTGTTTTGCTTTTCTAGTCTCTGGTTTACTTCTGCTCTGATATTTATTATTTCTTTTTTGTACTTAGGTTTAGGGTTAGTTTGTTCTTCTTTTTCTAGTTCCTTGAGCTATAATATTAGGTTGCTTATTGGCGATTTTTTTTTTTAACGTAGATGTTTGATGCTATAAACTTCCCTCGTAGAACTACATTTGTTGCATCCTGTAAGCTTTGATATGTTATTTCCATTTTCTTTTGTGTCAAAATACTTTTTGATTTATCTTTTAATTTTTTCTTTGATCCATTTGTTGTTCAGGAACATTTGATTAATTTCCATATATTTGTGAATTTTTTCAATGTTTTTGTTACTGATTTCTATTTAATAGTATTACGTTTGGAAAAGACACTTGATGTAATTTTAGTCTTCCTAAATTTGTTAAAGCTTGTTTTGTGACCTAACATATGATCAATGCTGGAGAACGTTCTATGTGTGCTTGATAAAAATATTTACTCTGCTGCTGTTAGATACAGTGCTTTATATATGTCTATTAAGTGTAGTTTAATCTGATGTTTCCTTATTGATTTTCTGTTTGAATAATTTGACAATTGCTGAAAGTTGAGTATTTAAGTCCCCTACTATTTACTGTATTATATTCTACCTCTTCCTTCAGATCTATTAATATTTACTTTACATGTTTAATACATAGATTTACAATTGTTGTATCCTCTTGATGAATTGACCCCTTTAGCATTATATAATGACCTTCTTTTTTTTCTCCTTTTACAGTTTTTTTTTTTCTTTTTTTGAGACGTGGTCTGGCTCTGTCGCCCAGGCTGGAGTGCAATGGCATGATCTCAGCTTATTGCAACCTCTGCCTCCTGGATTCAAGTGATTCTCCTGCCTCAGCCTCCTGAGTAGCGAGATTACAGGCAGCCGCTACTGTGCCCGGCTAATTTTTGTATTTTTAGTAGAGTCGGGGTTTTGCCATGTTGGCCAGGCTGATCTCAAACTCCTGACCTCAGGTGACTCGCCCGCCTCAGCCTCCCAAAGTGCTGGGATTACAGGCATGAGCCACTGCATTGGCCCTTTTACAGTTTTTAACTTAAAGTTTATTTGTCTAATACAAGTATAGCTACCTCTGCTCTGTTTTAGTTTCCAGTTGCATGGATTAACTTTTCCCAGCATTTCACTTTGTCTATGTGTGTCCCTAATGTTAAAGTGAGTCACTTGTAGTCAGTGTGTAGCTGAGTCCTGTTTTCTAATCTATTCAGCCACTCTGTCTTTTGATTAGATAATTTAATCCATTTACATTCAAAGTAATTATTAATAGGTAAGGTCTTATTAATGACATTTTGTTAATTATTTGCTAGTTGTTTTGTAGGTCTTTCATTACTTTCTTGCTTGCTGTCTTCTTTTGTCATTAGATGATTGTCTCTAGTGGTATGCTTTGATTTCTTACTCTTTTTAAAAATAGAGATGGGGTCTCAGGCTGGAGTACAGTAGCTATTCACAGGCATGATCATAGTATGTTATAGCCTCAAACTCCTAGACTCAAGTGATCTTCCTGCCTTGGCCTCCCAAGTAGCTGAAACTGCAGTTATGTACCACTGCATCGGTTCTGATTTTTTACTTTTTATTTTTGTGGTATCTATTATGGGTATTTGCTTTGTAATTACCATGAGGCTTACATAAAATACCCAATAGTTATAATAGTCTGCTTTTAAGCTGACAACAATGCAACTTTCCATAAAAAACAAGAGTTTCACTCCACTGCTCAATAAGTTTTATGTTTTTGATTTTTACATTGTGTACCTCTTAACAAATTATTGCAGCTATTATTACTTTATTCATTTATATTTCAACTCTCATATTAAAGGTATAAAAAATTTTGTTTTTCAACTATTATACTAAAGATATAAAAGATATACAAAAATTTCACCATTGTTACAGTATTAGAGTATTCTGAATTTGACTATGTTCTTGCTTTTTATTAGTAAGCTTTGCACTTTCCTAGGTCTTCATGTTGCTAATTTGCATCCCTTTAATTCAGATTGAAGAACTTCCTTTAGTATTTTTTGCAAGACAGGTATAGTGGTGATGAACTCGCTTAGCTTTTGATTTTCTGGAAAAGTCTACCTCTTTTTCATTTTTAAAAGACAGATTTTCTGAGTAAAATATTCTTGGTTGATATTCTTGTTTATTTTTTTCGTTGGTACATTGACTATATCATCTCACACTGTCCTGGCCTGTACATTTTCTTCTGAGAAGTCCACTGCTCTTCTTACTGGAGCTCGCTTGCATTTGATATGCTTCTTTCTCTTGCTGCGTTTAGGATTCTCTGTCTTTGGATAGTGTGATTATAATAATATGTCTTGTTGGAGTCTTGTTTGCATTAAATCTGATTGGAGACCTTTGTCTTCCCTATACCTGGATATTTATTTTCTTTTTTTTTTTCATCTCATACCGGTATCTTTTAATAAAAAAATAAAAATCAAAGAAAAATGTCTGGCCAGGGCTAGGATAAGACAAACAGGAACACTTCAGAATCCAAGGCAGGGGAAGGCTGTTGGCCTCTCTTCAGAGGACTGTAGGGATGGGAGGAGGGAGGGACAGATCATGCACAAAAGTACTTACAAATTACATACCCAACCCCCACCCCTCAATAAAAAGAGAAGATAAAGCCCCATCACTTAACACCAAACAGCAATATCATTAACATACCCTTTCTCTGCTGCCCATTGTAAGGCCGGTTGCCTTGCTGGGAGCTCGGACACACCGCCCCGCCCCCCTTTTTTTCCCCCTTTTACAAGCCCGGAGCAAGCTCAGACATGCTCGGGCATGTTCCCTTCTCCCTTGCTCGCACAGCCTGGTCTTCCCTTAAAGAGCCCAGTATGCAAACAAGGTGCTGCAACCATAGCTTCTTAACAACCAATAGCAGCTAAGTCTTAACAACCAATAGCAGCCGAGTCTTAACATCCAATAGCAATCGAGTCTTAACAACCAATAGCAGGCAAGTAATTCCAACCAATAACAAGCCAAGTCCTAGG